>JASVER010000100.1:1855212-1990204 GCA_030449065.1 Oceanodroma leucorhoa
CAAGCATTCACTCACAGGGAAAAACAAACACCCCTTAAAAAAGGATGGAAATATTGAAGGGGACCAGCTTGGCTAGTTACAGCACAGTGCTTACAAGGTTCAAGACAGAACCAGATCAGAGTTGGCCAAAAGATGCCCACAACACATGCCTGACCAGTAATTCCTTCCAACTCATTCTATCAAACTCAGTCCACTTTTGGTTCATTGCAATGACTGAAGTATTTCATACATACATATGAACACAACACTCCAGCTTTACTTTAGGTTGTTTTTGCAAAGCATTTTTACCTTTCCATTCATTTTGTTCTGCAGCAACTACAAGAGGTAGGCATAAGAGCATAAGAGCTTCTTTCCCAAGGTCCTGTTACTAGCTCAATTTAGTGGGATAAAACAAAAATCAGCTATACTTCTGTGATTTTACTATGTACAGCCTCGTACAATCCAGCTGGAAAATAGCTATGTGAACCCTAGCACACCATGGAGTAAGAAGCTGTTCATATCCAGGAGGATACTACTTTTTTTTTTTTTTTCCAAAGAGTTAACTGCAGAGCACTCATATAAAAAGTAGATGTCAGGACCATTCTCTCCATTTCTATTTGTACATAGGAGCAAGGTACCATTTGGCCAAGACTACAGATGTATTTTCACAGATGCAAGTGCCATGCAAAAATAAATTAAAGAACAGATACCAAAACATACAAGTAATAAAGCTACTGAAGGTAGATTTTCTCAAAAGTATTTATATAAACAATTTATAATACTTTTCTTCCCCCCCTTTCTCTTTTTGACATTCACAGTTACAAAGGTGTGGCTATACATCAAGAATTTCTTCTGCAGTGCCTCCACAACGTAATCTGTAGCGTCCTGTCCTCCAGCTAATAGTGGGGTCCCACAAAGCAGATAGGAAAATATAAATTGTCATGGATTCTCTGATGAACCAAGCTACTGCATAATCAAGTTTTGAAAAACACAGAGCACCACCCTAGRAATATAAAAAAAAAAAAAGTATTTCAACATACTGATTATTCAAAAGGAATTTTAAAGTAATTTAAAACATTTCTGTTACAGATAAATCTATTTTAAAGCTTATTATCAGATTTACATATCAATGGCATATTTTTTTAATAAGCCAAGAACATTTTCCTGTTCAAGATATGATTATCCATATTAAACAGGAGGAGCTTGGCAGAATGACCCAGAAGGTTTGAAAAGAAACTTGTACATAGAGCAAAAGGCAAGGAAAAGTGTGACAATCCACTTTTCTTTTTGAAGTTTTGTAACACTGTTCAAGCAGACACTTTTTTTTGCCACAGAGAAGAACAGCATCTAGACAGAACGCTTCTGCACATCCCCAGAGGAGTGAAATTCAAATAAACAAGCCTTCGGCCTACTGCATAGGAAAAACAGGACTAAGGAAAAAGCTTACAGCCTCTCTATATTTTCTGCTCCTTCGAGAATTTCCAGCTACATACAGAGCTGGAAATCAAAGAGGCTTCAGAAGAGGAAGAGTAGGCACAAAGCTCTTTTACATGCCGCACATGGTGAGAAGAGTAATCAGAAAGGTGAATGTTAAACTGACCTCTGGAGTCCTACAGAATCAACACAAGGCTTAACTTTTTTTTTATTTCTAGTATGTGTTAAGACTGCCAAAAGAATATTTTTCAGTATGATGAGAACTACTTAATAAGTTTGAATACACAAGTAATTATGGATCAGATTTGGATGGAATATGGTCACAGCAGAAAGTAGTCTAAATAGTTCCTACAGCATTAGAAGAACAAATGCTGTTCTGATTTGTGACATCTTTCTATATTAAAAGTTTTTTGAGGCTCCACTTCTAGTGATGGGAAGATTTTATTCTTAGAAGTAGGCTACAGTTGTCCTGTAAGTCCATTATTATCAAAATAGAGTGAAAAAAAAATGTACTTAAGAGTACATATATACCTCAATAAATACAAGACAAAGTGACAACTAAGAGAAAAGAAAAAAACAGAATCCCACAAAGCTGCTGTTCTTGTATTGTTAAAAAAAACTTAACATTTCTAAATATGCCTAGGTAGAGCAGACTGGAAACATGAAGATTAAGGGGACAGACATGCAAACTTTCAGAGCATAGGTAGAGGCAGGTGCCTATAGAAAACAAAATTACAACCAAGCACACTTACTCTTTTTCGTGCTACTATAACGGAATCTGGAAGACTGAGAAGTAACAGGATTTGACCTGTTATTTCCTTGATGTCAAGAGAGTTATTTTGTTGTTATAATTAGKGTTAGCTTTTTGCTGAAATAGATGGCACTAGTAACTTTAATAACCTCCAAAGAAAATGAAGCTACATACCTGAACACCTTTTAGTTGAATGTAGTCAAATATAAACCATGCCAAGCAATGACACATGAAAAATACCATTATATCCCATCTAAACACATGATGAGCTGCCCATCCAATAACTAGACTGGCAACAAAGCACTCTGAGATTGGCTCACAAATTATTGTGGCAGGTAACATATTAATTCGCAGTTTGGCCCACCTAGAAAAAGACAAACAAATCAGTTCTGACTATTCTTCATATACTCCTCCCCCACCTCATCAAATGATGAGCCACCATGGTCTTTTCTGACAATGTTGGTTTAATCTCATTTAATTTACACCTCCAAATAAAATATTGCAAAAATTCTGCCTTTCAAAGATACTGCACATAGCACTTAAAAGGTACTAAGTGGGTTTTTTTTAGGGTTTTTTTAATACTTATATCAGTCATACTTCTGTGGAAAGTTACTGCTTCTCTCCCACCACTAACAAGAAGCATGCATCAAGCTGTGCATTGGAACTTCAGGATTCTGGACATTAGATCAAATTAGTTTGGAAAATGTATTCCCTCTCATTATCAGGTTATCCACATCAGAAGCAGGTGACAGGGTTGGGTGGGAAAGGAAGTAAGGATTAAAATTTTACCTGATCATTCTGGACTGAAACTGAGAAATAGAATATGAACCAGAGTTTTGCATTGCAACTTGTGTGGCCATCGCAAATTTCCAGCCCCTGAAAAATGAATGTATTATTATAAAAACCATGCAAATAAGAGATGCAAAGACCAATTAGAGAACAAACACATCAAGAACTTTAGTAGGCTTCAAAAGTTTCTTTGGCATATTTGCCATATTATTACAATAGGTATAGGTAAAAAAACTAAATGTGTTTTATCAAGTCTCTTCTTTGGAAAGGAGCAAATACCACTTAAATAATACTTAAACCACGTTCTCAGAAACTTTTTTCTAAAGGAATTGACAATTATATGGCTTAATTATTTCTAAAAGACTATACTGATAGGACAAAGCACATGTCATAAGCATCTTTGCTGTATACATGTGAAGCTGACCTGAACATCTATACTTACAGTACGTACCATGTGTTTAAAAATAAGATTTAAACTGCACTTAAAGCAATAAGCTTACTTCAGAGTCATCTTACCGGTCAGCTATAGCTTTGGCCATAAAGTAATCTTCAGCAATATATTGTGCGAAAGCTATAAGTCCTCCAGCTTGGTCCAAGACATCCTTCCTCATCAAACATGACATTCCTGTTACACACTTAAAGCCAGTTAAGTTGGCTGAAATATATGACCTTGGATGTGAAGTTCCAAAATAAACCTGCCAAAACAAGATAAGGCTTTTAAAACTCTACATGTATTTATGCAAGTAGTACTCACTGCCAACTTTTTCTTCAAAAATGTTTGAAGGGCAAAAAGTGCTAGACATGGCCAATTATGATGGTGTATTTGGAAAGACCTTTACCACCAATCTAAGAAATCTAGTCCACCACCAAATCTGAGAAATTTAGTAGTAATATTGGCTGTGTTTTTACAAATCTATAAGTGGGTTTTAAATCCACATATTAAACTACCATATTTAATTTGGTATTTGATTTCTAATTTATTGAGGTGGTTCTCAGGGAATACATATATTAAAAATCCATTAAGTACCTTACTAATCACTAGGATTAATATATTATTTGGTGATAGCTGGCCGACATGCTGTCTCCTTCCTCTTATAAAGATTAACTGCATTACTGCATACATGTCCTTAGAAACTTACTATATGGTTGTACAGAAGCAGAGGAATTTTGTTTACTTAATGTACTTGCAAACAGAAATAGCAAAGAAAAAACTCAGATTGTGAGCAAGACTTTTTACAAGATTCAATAACTTAAAACTAGGAGTGTACTATAAAGAGACAGCGGGAATGAGTGCTAGCACCTCTCACTACTATTCTTCCTACAGATGGCCTTCACACTGGTCTTACTAATACAGTAACTCATTCAAGAAAAGGCATGCTCATCTTGCAGTACACTGGGTCGGGAAGCAAAAAGCTCTTCCAGGAATATAGAAGCAGGAGTTGTAATTTTTGCTACTCTCGTCTTGTAAGAGGAAATTCAGACTTTGTGTCACAAAAATCATTGCACAGAGGGCAACTCATGTGAAGGAGTACAGAATTTCACTGCACTTTCCTCTCTCACATTTCTGCCTTTGACACACATTAGTTAGCCTTGGGGCCAAAATGCCTTATACCTGCCAGCTTAGAATAAAAGATAGTTTATTAAATTACATGCCTTGAGACACAAGGAACAAACAAGAAAACTCAACCTCTTAATTCTACAAAAGAGAACTTACTGAGAAAAAAGAGAGGGGAGAATAGGACAGAATAAGTGGTATGAAGATGGTGGATAGGAATCAACTGTTCACTTTCTCTTCCAAAAGAAGTATTAGGAGACATGAAATAGCACTATAGAAGAACAAGGGTCAGAGTGAACAAGGTGGTGGTTCCTGTAACAGATAGTAGATCTACGGAACTTCCTGATAAAGACAGTTATAGATGTTCAAAATCTATGCGGACTCAAAGAAGGAATGGAAAAGTTCATGTAAGAAATCTGTTCTTACTAGAATACTAATATATGAGAATTAGTAAATATACAATAATGCTCAGGAAGTCTCTCAGCTGAAAATTGCAGAAAATTGAGACAGTATTACATGAAAACAGGATATAAGCCTTGCTTGTGTTCTACTCTCCTCAAAGGCTGTGCTTATAACCCCTATTGGAAATAAGATACTGTGTGAGCTGGACTTTGCTCTGACTTGTCATGGCCATTTCTGTGTTCCTTTTCAGACATGAAAATAGAATTAATGGCCCTTTCTGACTAAGCACTAGAAAGAGTTCTTCAGTTTTAATAAATTTTTGAATAAAATCCATCATTTTCATCCTGTAATCTGTTTGTATTGTAAACTCAAATATTGAACCAATGTTCAGAGCACCACTGTAGAATTTTGGAGCATTTAAAAGTTATCCTAGGTAGTTTGAAGTGTGACCGCAGCTGAAAATAAACATCTCTTCACTCAAAAGTTACAAGAGGCACTATACAACTTTTAGTCAGCAAGGTCTTGCAAAAAAAAAAAAAAAGACAATACTGCACTCACCTGTTCAAGGGTAGCAGCAAAACCCTGTCTGTCTGCAACATAGGGAAGCCCATGGACCAAGCCTACTTTTTCGGTCATTTGATTGGCCATATCTGTCAGTGTGTCTGGCGTTACTAAGTGACAAATGAAAAAAGACAGCTCATTGAGCAATTCTGTCATTAGGAGGCTACTGTATAAGGACACCAATTCTCATTCCATTAACAATATCAAGAGCACATGTACTTTGCTGCACAGTATTTTGGAGCAACAAAGTTTCAGAAAAATTATTAATAATAATAGCGATTAACATTATTATGATCAATAACAAATACAATAGAAACAGGTTAAACAGTATTTTTTTAAATCAAATTTTCACCTATAATTAGAGATTAAACATTTTTATACCACGAAAATATTTTTTCCAGATTTCTAACCTTCACTTCTATTTGTATTCTCAGTCAAAATAACCTCCAACAACTGCKTGCCTACAGGGAGTAAGAGCAATATAACAGTCAGCATATTACAACACACACCTACCTCTGATTCCACTATCACAAATCCATATCAGATCATATTTGGCAACTTCATAGCCAGGCATTAAGTTGTTAATCTTGGGGTTGATGCCAACCTTCTTGCCACCTAAAAAGTACAAACATCATACACAAATAATGTACGGGGTTTTTTTAGAATTCAGACTTTATACCCAAAATATTTAGGTATATTAACTGAAAAACAGTAAATGTTTACCCATTAATTCTTAAAAGTCCATTTTTATGAAAAAGATTTAAATTTTAAGTATTACTTCACTTCTGTATTTTAGTTTTTACTACAGTTATGCCGAGAATTAAAAAGGAAAAAATATTTAAATGCTTCCTAAAAATGGCAGGGTAACAAAGTTAATGTAATTAAAGGGCAGCAGAGCTACAAAGTTTATTACTACATTCTGTAAGGTAAATGTTCTCTACCTCTTATTTCTTAAGACTACTGATTATGACTATTATACTGTACAGTAATTTTAGCAGAAAAATGAAAAAGGAGCAGAATAAAGTGAGACACACTCTTTTGCTCTTAACTGACAGGATGGTTCCAATTGTTTCATGTCAGAGAAAAAAAATGACATCCTACTACCGAGTTCTAATATGCCTTTCCTCCTCTAATTCAAATGTAAAGTGAAGAGAGCCCTACATTCTAAGCTGATGAAAAAGGTTTGTTGCAGGACCTCAATTTCAAATACAGCCACAACTCCAAGTCACTTCCTGCACATTTAGTTCAGTGCAAAGACGGGATGTAAACTGCTGTATTTCAGATTTAGAAGGGAAAAGTTGCAGGGGTTGCATAAATCATTCTTCCTGGAGTTTTTTTGGACTGACGTAACAGGTTGCGACTACAAACTTACTTCTTTACCCCAAAGAGATGATTAAGCTACAGATCCAACATGGGCTGAACAAGACAACTATTTATTTTAGAATACTGTATATGGAGTTGAAGACCTAAAAAGATTTTACAAGTAAGAGTCCCACCTTCAAGTTGCACTGCTTACCTATGAACAGTCTAGCATCAACATTCGGGTATTTGCCAAGGAGCTTTTTGCATACATCAATAGCTGGATCATCATGATCTTGTACACAGAGTAGTACTTCATACTAGTAAAAACAAAAATGTATACACACACATATATATTTACACACACACTCTTAATATCAATATGGTCTGAGGAATAAAGCTTAACAGTGTACCAAACTGAAAAAATAAAGAGCACTGTTACACAATTAAAAATAAAACCAAGGGGGTTGTTTTACAGCTAAATAAGACTATTTTTTAATGCACAACCAAGTACTTGTGAAAAAAGAACCAAGCCTATATACCCAATAAACTATATCCCAATAAGCCTATATCCCAATGATGTACTGAGGAACATTAATTGTCCTGTTCTCGGAAGGGTTTGTATTAGGCATGAAGCAAGACATCCTGGTACACAAGCTAAAATTTTTATTTCCACTTCCATTTTTGTTCACATGTGAATCTTAAATCCAATCTTATATTCAATGAAATCACAGCACAAAATATTAAAGGAATGATGTTATGATGCACTTGACTGCATACCTCTGAACTACCCCTTCCTTTCCTTTACTTTGCAGATGCATATGCAGAACAGAGTTAGAAAACCACCCCCAGAGACCAGTATATGTATGCTTAATTGTATAATAAAGCTAAGCTGAGGAACATGTATATGCATATGTAATGTGTAGGTATTTTCCTCATTAATAGAATAATGGTTAAAAAAAMCAACAACAGGTAAGGGAAAACTGTAGCCGTTTCAGCAATCAAGCTACATGCTTGTTACACATGAGCTACAGACAGTGAGTGAGGCAACAGCATTTTAAGAATCACTATGTTTTGAGACAGCTTTGCAAGCTTTGATGGAGGTATTTGCTGTTAATGCAGAAACAGCAAATTCCTTGAACACTCCTTACTTGATATAACCTTCCTCTCTTCCTATTAAGATTACTGTACTCTTACAACAAGTTATCAGAGCTCCAATCCAAAGAACAAAATTCAGAAAATGCAAATTTCTGATCAAGGTACCCAGAAGTCATTTTTACAGTCCAAGATTTAAAAATTCAACCTCATTAAAAAAAATTTTCTTGGACCTCGTTTGATATAGCAGTTGTAAGTAAGAGTCCCAACTAGTGATCAAAACAGTTCTCCCTTATACTATTCTATCACCTCACTGAACTTTATTTTCAGTAAACTACTTAAGCAAAAAGTAATTTGAACTTTGAAAGCTGCGTGTGGGTTCAATGATGCCAATCTCTGATGTTCTTGTTCAGTAAGAAGCATTTCATACAACAGAAGACATTAGGTTAAATAAATACATTCTTTCAAGAAAAAATGGTATTGTTAAACACAAAAAACCCCAACAACTCTAATTGCATTCAGAATATTGTGGAAACTTAAAATCTTTAACCAATAAATGGGAGTTGGTAAGACTTGGTCTAGTACTACAAACTATCAGACAAACACACCTCTACCTCTTAGAATGCAAATTCAAAGCCAATTTGCCTAAAGAGCGAGCAGCATTTGATTCCTATCATTTTACCAGCATGGAAAATGGAATTTAAAGGGTAAAAGACCTTTCTCATTAAGCAGAGAGGTCTTTCCACCATAACAGAACAATACTGACAGCATGAACACCATAGAAATTACCAACTGAAGAAGTTAGTTCTTTATTGCTCATCCAATTAAATATGTAAAAGAACAATGATTTTTGCTAGTAATAAAATAATTAATCTTCAATCCACAGTTRCAATGACACTTCTATGTCCCTATTCTCTAACAAATTCAACCAGAAATAATAAAAACTTCGACACTGCAATATGTRAAAACAGAAAAATTCACAGTAAATGGCCTTTGTATGCAGTAACAAAGYAAAGAACAACAAAATGTACGACTAAAGCAGAAGAAATACAAAGATGCTTATCTACATAAACATTACAATCAGGTTCATTTGGACATAACGTGAATACAAAGATTTCTGCCAAAATTACGATATGCACAGTACGTAAGAACTGTTCACTCATAAAAATATTACGTGTAAGTCCTCCAGTTTAGAAGCTGCATAACTGGCTTCCATGCAAGACAAGATTATTTCACACATGGGGTATCACAGAAGAGTTTCAGAGAATCAGTATCACTGCAGGTTGAATTCAGCTTCACTTGAACAAGTTTAAGATTATTCTTTCCTAATAATTCTTCCCGGGACAGCTGAACTTCGACTACCAGGCAATACTACTGTTTTTGTGGTGTAATGKCATTCTCTTAAATGAAGTATTTTTGTAGTTATTGTACAGAAGTGTTTTCAAACAGTTTGGGAATCTTGCTTGTACTGTATGATCTGTGCCCCAGTAAACCAAAGCATTCATAACTCCCATTTTCAGTCTCCTTGGGAAAAATATGATTGTCACTATTGTTATCTGACATTCAGATTTGTGTGGAGTAGCAATATTTTGTCACCCATATGTATAAGTTATCAGAAGTAAGAGTCGAGACTATCTCTTATAAAGCAAGATACAGCATAGCTGTTTTTCTGAATTCTCAAACAAATTGTATTTGTAGTCAAATGTTTCAGCTGCATGTTTTGAAGCTGATTACAGTCATAAAATAGCTTAAGATATTGCTGCATCTTCTTTGCACTGTCTGCAATATTGGCACACACAGCATGCCTCAAGTATGCTTTAAATTTATCTTGGCCACACTTAATCTTTATTGCACTTTTGTTGAGTCAAAAGGATTCAAATGTTCATGCCTGAAGCTTTTCAAAAGGCTCCAAGCTTCATTACAGAAAAACTATCCAACTTTTAATAAGTTTCAAATGGTGGGGTTTTTTTGTTTGTTTTACCCTGCCTACTTAGGASTAAGTTTAAAGTTCTTAGTCAGAATACACAAAAGAAACTCGCTGTACAGCTTACACACACATTTGACCTTTTACAACTGAAGACGCAGTGTCAGAAGCAGTTTCAAGAAGAAATGAGAAAATAGTTTTTATTGAAAGTAAATTACAAGTTTTAGAATTCAGGAGATATGTAGAAGAAAATGTAGTCCTTTTTTCCATCCACAGGAGCATACACCAAGTAATGAACAATGCAGCAAGCATTTGCAGATTTCTCCTTTAAGTTGTAAGCTCCTTAGAGCAAGGACAGCATCTGACTTACATTACTTATCACTTACATACAAAGTCAAACAGTGTTCAAGAACAAATGTAAGCTTTTATTAACTATTTGTTTCCCAACACTGATAAGTGGCTTGGAGATTATCCTACCTACCAACAACTGGTGAGGTACACCACTTCATCATTGAGCAATTCTTCATTAGATGAGCCATCAGTAAGAACCAGAAAGTTTCAGGATACCAGTTAAGAGAATCCTTTAGAATCTCTTTTATTCCCTTTTAGGAGTCTGTTACAAAGAAGTAGTTAATTGGGGAAGGTGCCTGGCCTCTCAAATGATCTTTTATAGATTGAAGGGTTTCATACTGATATGAACACCAGAATACTGGAATAATGATTAAACAGATCTTAGTGAAGTGCAGAATATGTTTCGTCCCTAAGCGTTGGTCATGTTCCTTTATAGACAGGTTTTTAAAAAGCAGTAAGTTTTGCTTGCAACATGTAAAATATGTAATTATGCACTTCCTGTGGAAGGAAGAACAATCCAAGACATAATCAAATTGCATAGTTCTAGCCCAAGCTACTGATACGGTTTTTGGAGGCATGGGAGGGGAAAAAAAAGAGAAACACTAAATAGTATACATACTTTTGGATAATCCAGTTCAAAGAAGGTTTCTAAGTTGTTGATCAGGTTAGGATCCACGCCTTTTAACGGCTTTAGAAGTGAAACACCAGGAAGCTTGCTATATGGCTGTTTGTCTGTGGCTTTCTTATTGAGGTGGAGGCGTCTGTAAGGAGAAATAACATATACCACAACATAAAGAAAATATGCTAGAGAATTCCATTCAAAATACAGTCAGACCTAAGAAAGCTTGGGACTTAAAACTGCTGCAACAAATTAATTTTGGTTGTAGAAACAACAGCTGTTTTTATATCTGACAGTTGATCTGTCATAGAGAATGCCTAAAAAAACCTTAGCATTTTATGTAGGTTAAATTCATCCCTACTCAATTTATTAGACATTTCAGATTAATGCATTTTGCACTATGCATTTTGAACAATAAGAKTATCACTTTTTTTAAACTACACAGGAGACAAGATTTTTCTGCCTTCCTCCATAGCATTAAAACTCATAGTATTATAACAGGATAATCAGAAAAACAATTTACTGTAAACAACGCAAAAAAAGAGAAGGGTCAGGTGCTTTTTCCTGCATTAAGTTATGCAAAACTTAAAGCAAACTGAAAGCACAGGGGGAACAGTTGATCCTACTGATCAATTTGTTAACAAACACCTGCAAGAAAAGGATAAGGATCAATCAACCATAGTATAAAACTCCTAGAAACCAGACATCAAGCTCAGTCAGAAGTATATATACACTAAGAACACAATTCCAAACAGTCACTAGTATTTCAGCAATGAATATACACAGTAAATTGATGATCGTCTTACAACTAAGATGAACGATTAATCCTATACTTCTGTGTGAATTAATAAAAAATTAAATTCTGAAAGCTTGATGGGCCAGTATACAATCAAATTTACATCAAGTAAATATATATATATATAATTTAAATAGCTAGAGAAAAAATATTTGCTGAAACTTAAAATTTGCAAATTAGTGTATATATTGCATACTGTAGTTCTCTAACATGCATAGTAGTCAGATTGAAAGAATATTTTMTTGCAGCATGTACCTAATCGTATCAATTCTTAACTTAAAAACTTTCACACTTTAAAATTCACAAGATGCTGCCTCAAAGAAACCCAAAATGGGAATAGAGTTGCTTCATCCTGGTTAAACGGTAAAAAAAAAAAATCAAGTTCCTAGAAAGCATACTCCTGAAGAACGTGCCTGACCAAGTGAAGTTACTGAACTATGAAGGAGCTACACTAAGAAGAGATTCCAGTAGTTCTCTAGAGTTATTTTTCCCTGAAATGGGACAGTGACATCCTTACATTTGTTACCTCATTGGGCCCCCCAGCATGCTCCTTTCAGGCAGGTTTGCAGCTGGACACCAGGGGCAGAATGCTGTTACAGAGAATAAACAATGGGGTCACTTAAAAAGACAGAAGGACAAAGCAGATGATGTCCTTGTACCATTATTAACTCCCAGCCTCGGCACTGCAGAGGTAAACTGAAATAGTCTTGCTGAGCAATTAACAGCCAAGGGACAGTCAGACCAAAGTAAGAAAAGCAATAGTTCAGATAGCTGCCACAGACAGAGAAAGATTTCCTTACCAATTTTCACAAACATAACAGCAAACAAGGGCTTTAGTGCCAATATGAAAGGAGAGTCTCAAGAATGCAACTTTGACCAGGAGGGACGCAAAGGGGGGGGGGAAGGGCGAATAAAGTACTCCATTTAAAGCAGACTGTAGCAATGCACACAGCTTTGTACAGAGGCGAAAGCCTTGATGAGGAAATAAGAGAAGAAGTGGCAGAGTAACAGGTAAAAGGAAAGTGGTAAGGAGAGAAAGGATAAAGACAGACTTGAAGCAGAACTGTGATAAAGAATAAGCACCAAGCGATAAAACTGCAGAATCTTGCAAGGTATCACATTACAAACCATGCTGACACACAGGATTATGCGGGTGATTGAATCATGTAAGGAAAAGCCTACACATGGTGTAAGAGAGGGAAACCTTGGAAAACACGCAAATGAGACATTCAGCATTGTCAGGATCTATTCAGCTATGAAACACCATACACTGAGACTTTTGACAGAGTATGGCTCAGTATGGTAAGACTGTCTCTAACATGCGATCTTATTAAAAATAAGACTCCAGTTCATATTCTTCTTGTAATGCTGCACAGAAGTGGCAGCCTGCCATCCTGAAAGCACTGTGGTATTGCGACACTAAGGTAAAGCAATTTCCACACCAGTAATTGCAATGATCTGTTAGATTCTATGGAGCAAGAGGCAAATTAACAGTAAACCAGATCATTTTACACTGAGGACTATTTGTGAAGTGGCATAGTCTGAAGAAGAATTGAAAAATTACAATTGAAAACCTACCATCACCAGAGATACAGACCAACCATTACAAAAAAAACAAGTTACAATATTCAAATTAAGGCTAACACTTAACATGGAAGACTAAAATTTAAATAGACTAAATTTAAACAACATTAACATTGTTGATGCAGGTATGTTCTAAATGAAGTTGTGTGTTACAGAACATGCACCAAGGTCTCCAAAGTAGAGGTAAGATGAAGCTGTAAGTTGGTACTTTTGAGCACTAATTTGTGCTTATGGTGGTTCGGTTCTCTCAGACAGGTGGTGTGATCACAGTGGTCTTCATTACCACAGAGCATGTATGACACGTACAGTTCAAAATGATACAGGAAAGCAATCCTTTCACACAGTTTGTATCACATATAGAATATTAGATATTATTTTGCATTGAAATTAGCCCAAAGTAGTCAAAAACACTAACTATACAGATGTACTTGCTTAACACGTTTTTTTCTACCTCTGCCTAATGCAGTAAGCTGCTGAAAAGCACTACACCAAGGAATGTACAACAGCTTTGAGCTCTGAAACGGATGCTGGCAGAGCACTTTTAAAGACACTTTCAGATACTGTGTGTAAAAGACCCGTAGCCAGGTTATCTATAAGCACTTTTGCACCTACATATATTAAATTGATCAGCCTGCAATCCCTAGACAGTGAAACTGTGAAATTTATTCTGTGCAGTCTGGTGCTGGTATATGTAGGTGGGGAAAGAAAAAAGCAGCAGGATACATAATGGTGTCAGGAGCTATAGTTCAACTATCCTATATCATGCAAAAGGCATCTGTAAAATTTTCTCAAACTTAGCTCCTTAACATGGTAATAATTAACCCACAGAAGCAAGTGTAATCTAGATTTCTTCCCTCAGCAGAAGAAAAAAAGTATTTCCACAGACAAAAATCGAGGCTACTGAGTTATCACTGCCAAGTATACATGATGAATTCTTGCTAACCTGTATCAAATTAAGCAACAAAACTACTTTTTTTTCCTAAAGGCCAAGACTACACTTCCTCCTCCCACGTCATTAAGGGCAGGACAGTACTCTAGCAAAACCAAAACGCTTGCTACAGTAAGACAGATTGCTGGGTCTCTCAGCTGGGATAGTAACATATGCCTTTTAAAAGCAGCTGAAAAAAAMCAAAACACTCTTTATTCACTCATTTCAACCTTCCCTCAGCAGCTACTTTACTTAAAGAATTATCCTATTAGAGGCAGGTAAGTAATTCTTGGTCAGAAATTTGTAACATATACTTAAATATTGCAAGACAGCACTAACAAGATGCAGGAAGCACTGAAGACATCCCTTGAAGGCTATAGTTCCACAGGCCACTGAGATAAGCTAGCAGATCATTACTTCTGAAAGAGGCTGTTTTCCTGCTTCTACTTCTGAATTTACACACTCCCCCCTTCCCCAGTTCGTTTTCATGTTAGTGAGCTGAACCATCTCACACAGGTGTTTGTGGACTGTTGGTCTGCTATGGAGTAACAGACAGGAGATCTCAGCTTGAACAAGAGAAATAAAATATGAGATTACCCTGCTTCTTTTGGCAACAGAAAGGTAAAAAGGATGAGCTCCCCATATCTTCCTTACTTTTTATACTTATCTTGTGTTAAAACATTTCCAGAAGTAGGTACCTTTATGCACAGAAGAAAAAATGAAATTTGCTATGGATACACCATACTGGTCAGTGCATTAAATACAACTGAAAGAAAGATTGGAGGAGTTCAAAAAGTATTACAGACAACCCCRAAATTCATGAAAGGGTTAACAGCACCCTTGCTTCACAAAGACTAATATTAGTCCATTTAAAATCCTACCACATTAATGTAATGGTATAAAGACAATTCCACATAAGAAGGCATAGATAACTACCAAATAAGTTTCAGTATCTCACAGCAGTAACTTTTAATAGTCATCTGACCACTTTACAATTAAGTAACCAAGAACATTTTTTATATAGAGATTGTACTTTTATAGATAAAAACAGTATATGCATCATYATATATTCATAGATAGAATAAGATTTTTTTTGTAAATATCAGAGTCACAAATTCAAGACAGCATTTGGCTTGGGAGCTACAGTGCAAGTTTTTGCCTGCCTGTGAAGGCAGGAGGGCAAGGGGTCTGCACGAGCAGCCTTTGTCATAGCTCTGGTCCACCCCACCAGGAAGGAAAACAAGACACTTGGCCATGGAGGCTGAAAGAAGCACAAGAGGACTCTCTGCATAGACACAACTAAGCCTGAGTAACATACTACTATCAAGTACTTATTTCTCATACTGCTCTACCCAGATTTAAGCATACAGGCATACTACTGTGCATTAAGAGGCCTACTACACTACTATTCCTTTTTAGGGACCTCCAAGACTTGAGACAGATTTGAAAACTGCAAAACAGATCAAACAAAAGCCAACATCACCTGTGGGCACAGGCCTCCTAGCAAATGGACAGAATTATTCTTAAAGTAAGAACTAAACACCTTGATCTGGTTTTCAACCTTTTTTTCCCCTAGAGAGGAGTTTTGTAACACAGCTGAACCAGTTTAACTATAGGCTACTGCTCAGAGGCACTCCCTCTTTCCTCCTTTCCCCTCTTTTTCTGGGATGTGGTGTTCTTCCAGTGGTGCTGATGATTGTCTGATCCCACAATGACCTAGGTGAGATACTTAAACTACCACACAACTATTACCCCATTTGTCAGTTTAACTTAGCAAGTATACAGCTTGAAAGGATGTGGCAAGATGATCATGCAGCTTCACTAGCAGCAAAGATCCTCCAGTGTTCCTTCTCCTCTGTGCTGCCATCAACACCAGCCAAACAAGGCATTGTGCCAGTACCAATGCCCATACAACCCTGCTTCAACTCACTCACTCAACAGAAAGTTAAATCTGGCTTTTTTCCTCCCACTTCAGGTTGTCTCCTACCAAATTAGAGTTAGGAAGCCTTATGGAAGGCTGCAAGAAGCTCCAGAGCATGATCAAGAAGGTGGCTGTGAATGTGCTGCCAAGACCATGGGAGAAGAGAAGGAATAGGGTCTCCTTCCTCCTCAGGCTTCAGTGGGCTTCCAGAAGAGCTGAGCTGCACATGGATGAGCAGCATAAGCCCACTCACCATGGGAGTCAGAGGAGGACCAGTATCAGCACAAAGGAAGCATCGGGGCACAACACCTTCCTCTAGAAACATACACAAGGATTAGGGTCAGTCCCCTGAAAACTCTTCCACAACCAACTCTGCACCACAGTTTTCCTTTATGGAAAACTTTCCTTCATTCCCTTATATCTTGCTCCCCACCCTTATTTGCCCACCAGAAACAGCTAACCAGATTACTAGTAGAAAACACTACCAGCGTTCACAAGTGACTCTCGAAGTAATACTTAAGGCATGCCACCCTTCTACCTCTCTTGGCTAAAAGGAAGACATCATCGCATAGAAATGTGCTGGTGCCAGTTCAGGACACCTTTGCTTGGCTGCTGGCTGGGGTCAACCCATCCCACCAGCCAACCGGTGTGTTCTCAGGTAGGCAGTCTTCCCCATCCTTCACTCTTGCCCTTTGCTTACATCTGATTCAAGGGCCATACGGACACATAGCAAGTCAACCCACTCACCCACCGACCTAACAGTTACACAAGCATCAGATCCACAGCAGGCAGGAGCAGAAATGCACAGCTGGGGACAAATGGAAAGGACTTAAGAGGAAACCCTAACGTCACTTCTAGTATGACAGCAATTGCCATTAAAAACAATTAACATGTCACCTGGCCTTGATAAAATCCTCAGAGAGAGAGGGAAGTAGACAAGTCTGAAGGAAGGAAATGGTGGGTAAGACTCAGGTGCCCACTTTGTAGTACAGACCTCTTGTGGCTGTCTGCCACCAGAGAAACACTCACAGGTCTGTGCATGCCTGCAAAAAACCTGAAAACAAAAAAATGTAATCCTACTGTTTGCATACTAGAAGTTTATGCTGAAAAGCATGTTGCAATTGGTTAGTGCTTCATCACGTGCCAGCTGAGGGTAAAAGGCAGACAAAACATTTCATTTACTTTCAACACATTTTCTCCTGTACTACACATACCCCGCAGACAAAAAAAAAAAAAAGGACTTTAGAATGTAATGCACTGAAATCATGATGGGTAGTGGAGAAGAGGAGGAATGATTTAAAAAAAAAAAAAAACAAAACGAGCTCCAAAATAGCAAGAGTCACAGCTTTTCCGCAAAAAAGTCAAATTAAAGGTCTTGAGGTGGAATTGAGCGAGAAAGAACCTGGACTGTGATCATTGTAGTTTTTCACAAGGCAAGTGTTCTCAGAAACCAAACATCAAATTTGCTCTTCCAGTTCTGGAAAGTAGTAGTTCAATCAGTGGCTAGTAATAAAGACAAATAAAATCATACATTGCAGAAGAGTAGAAATCCTATCAAGTGCTATATTTGACACTTTGAATTTGAAATCTTCATACACAGCTGAAATTCTTTAAGAAGCATCTTCTGAATGCTATCACAAAAGTCACGTTCAGTAGATACAATCCATAACTTGACACAGTCGTCTTTTAAGAGGGGCCAGGGCAGAATTTAAACTTTTTTCAAACACATTTTGGAGTTTTAAGTAGAAAAAACCCCGTGTCTTACAGGAAGAAGAAAGAGCAAACACTATAGACCTCAACTAAAACCACTCCCTTTTTTTAATCTAGAATTTCATCCCCTACTTCCCTCCCTGCCACCCCACATGCATGGTAAGAGAAGCAAACAGGCTCCCATAGAAGACTGTAGTTAAACCTGAAGTAATGAGAACCTGTTTACTGTCCGAATCCTAGACAGTTTACAATTCAGCAATCTGAAATGAAATGTGATTAACAAAAACACAGCAAGTTGCCTACAACAAAGCCATTACTGGATCATAGTAAGCATTAAAATGAACACACAGTTTTTCCTTGTAGTCTATCTGCAGGCTGCCATCAAAATAGCAATTAATTCCCTGTTTCTGCTTTCCCACACCCTCAGCCTACTGGTGGCTATAAAGCAGTCAGTGCCACAAGATAAATTGGCTCAGCCTGCTGATCAAACAGAGAATTATCCCACAGAAAAAGCTAGCTTGCTGATCTGAGTCACCACATAGCCACATGCTCACTAAAGGCAGACTAGAATTGCAGAAATGTTTAGAAAGGTGTAGGGGTAGGAGGGGATTTGGTTTATACCTTTGAGCATCAAATCAAGAGCCACCGAAGCGTAGAAATAGAAATGCTTTTTGATACAGACTCCTTGCAAAAAACATTATGCAATTTCAGATAACTGCATCCAGCATGATTTGTGTTTCATTTATGAAAGCATCTCCAGTGGATGGCAGTAACTGGGCCAAATAAACCAACCACAGCAGAGAGCTTTTAGTGCAGGATCAACCCCTCCATGTTAAGTATGGGATCTTTTAAAACACAAAGCCTTAGAACATTTGTACTGTGAGACTATTCAATTTGTTCTTCTAACTTTTACTTTGCAAATCTATAGGATTAAAATAGCTCAATCTTATTCCTTTCACAAGGCACAAGTTTAAATGACAGCATCATTTGCTAAACATTAGATAACATGCTCCTACAGACCCCAGGTTGCTCCTTACTGCTCCCTTTGTGCCAAAGATCCCTGCCACGCATCAAGATTTTCCAGTTTCTTCTCCCTAAAAGCTTCCAAAGCAGTTAACTGCCAGTAACAGAATTGCGTTAATGACTAAACAGAAACTACATTAACGAATCATAAAGCAGATACCATGCCAATATTTTTTTCTTAATTTTCAGTGGATGACAGGCCATGTTTTATTTAATTAACTCAGCTGCAAGTGCTTCCAGAGTACAAAACAGCATATCACTGAAGCAGAAACCTTACTCAAACAGCAGTTCACACAAGTTTGAACACACAGTCCCAGGCCCTATTACCCACAGTTGGGGTAATAAAAAAGCTGTAAACCTTGTCTGGACTACACAATTGTCAGCGAGACAGTGTCACTGCCCTCGCACTACAAATGCCTTGGAGACCTTCAATAGGTGTAAGGAACATCAGAAACTGAAGAAAGCAATTATAAAAAATCTTTCAAAGAAAATGTTAACTTAAAGTAGCACTTCTACACTCAAGGCCATATTTGACAGCATTTCAGAGGAGCAATTTTTTTTTGTTTCCAACAGATACAAACCAGAAAAACTAACTCAGGAAATTTCACCTGTCTTCTCTAAAAAAAAAAAAAACAACACACAACACTCAGTTCATAGATTCTCAAAAAACCATTCAGCTCCCTCACCACTACACAATCTACATAAGCCAATCTGCTTGGAAATGCTGTTATGAAACATATGTATCATCTCTCAAAAATGCTTAAAAGGAGGTGTGGGGTATCTTAATTTTGAAACACCTCATTAGTATTTCAAAAGGTTAACAGGTACAACCCTTGACACTGTATTTCAACCACCCACTGTACTACCTCATACTGTGCAGTCAGTATAGCAGGGAGGGGAAAAAGCAGCAAAAAAACCCTGACACACTGAAAATCCTGTCTACTCCCCCCTCCACCCTAGCCCATCATAGAGATCCGYGTGGATGAAGGCAGGAAGGATTTCTCACTTTCTAGCTGCTACTCCTCTTATTATTAACATTAAACAGTTCAAAACATATGTTCTCACGAAGACGATGAATCTGAAAGTTTTCTACCTCTTTTTAGCCCAGAATCCTACTTTAGCAAGGCTTGCAAGAGAAATGCATGTTTATTTAAGCTAAAAAAGTATTTAAGTAGAAAGTGCTTACGATATCTCCTCAATAACAGCTGCGTACATTGATGGAACTCTAATTTTCAGCAGCTTGATTATTCTTTGTCTAACAAGGTGTGCATATCACTAGAGAAATACTTTTTCTGCTTCATAATGAAGTGCAGCACACTACCTATTATCAAACCAAAGCAACGGTCACCTGGGAAGTCAATACTATACAGGTATATTGAAACAAGACCTCAAGACAAGCACTTAATAAAAATAGGACACTTGCAAACAACATAAAAATGAACGTTTAACTTCATTTACAGATTCCTCCTCATGGACTGTTCTGCTGACAAAGCTGAGATGAGCCCTACCAACAGAAAAAAACCCCAAACCAAAACAAAACAGTCTTTGGTTTACAAAGAGGTGTTTCTGAAGAGGGGGGCAATAATTCAAGCGGTCTGAAACAGACCAAACCAACTACCAGCACAAATTGGCAAAGACATGTTATTAGTTTTCCCACTGTTTTAATGAAAAAAGATTGGTTCACCAAAAGCACCTATCAAGTGTTCAAAAATTGCTTTAAGAAATACAACAATTCTAAAGCAAAAAGTTACAAGTAGCACTGCCAAGGTAATCCTAATCTTTCACTTAATACAATACTTCACTTCGGCTTGCGATCTTTGTCTACACTTGTAAACATGTTTTTACCTTACTTGTCCAAAGGACAGTATAAGACCTCCTTTATGCATGCTACAACTTCAATAATTTGACTTAAGGTATGAATTCACCCAGGCCAACTATAAGAAGGTATAGTCTAGCCTAGGTCCTCATCAACTATTATTAAAAGCAACATATTTAAGAAAAATGCAAAACTATTCACCTTGCAATTAGCAAAATGAAAAGCTTTTTTGATCTACAGCAAAACATGCCTCACAATAATTATTCATTTATTTCGAACCATAGTCTTCAGTAAAATGCGAAACCAATATTAAGTGTGTCAAAACCAAAGAACCTCATTTCAGTTAAAATAAAAGGTAAAAATCCCAGTGAACTCTGACACCACTATTTCGCATTATGCAATTCCCAAGGAGTGATGGACACAAATACTGAAGGGTGCTCTAGTAAACCAGTAAAACTAGTTACATACTTAGCATGCCACAGAGCAGTTCTGATAAAAATTAATTTGTGAAACTTCTAAAGTCACTTGTCATCTACCATTCTACTCGCCCACCTTAATCAAAAGTTATGCCTTTATGGAAACATGGTTCATGTAACCCAAACTTCTTTGAAATCTTCATATCTTGACAAAAAGATTATATTATTCTTCATTCCACTGCTTAGCTTCTGCCAATCCAGCTGACATACAAGGCTGGATGCTTTTTTGCCCTCCAAGAGCTCCACTTGCTCCAGTAACCTAACCCATTTCATTTCCATCTTACATACTCTAAATCTTGCAGTCTTCTATCTTCCCCTTCCACATGAACCACTCGAACAGATGTGGTTTGTTTTTAAAGCCCACTTGTCACATCTATTGCATCATCTTCCCTCCTCTCAACATAAGCATACCATCCAGTCTGCCACAATTCCTCTCGTTTAAATCTACCCTAGACAGTCTTTAATCCGGGCTTTGGTTCCTTGCATTCTGTTAAACCATTCACGTTCAGAGCCGCTACTACCATACTGTCACCCCAAAATTTATAGTCTGTATCTTATCCTCCTGACTCACACTATAAAAAAATTGGCCTTCCCTAACTGCCTCCAACAGTGGGTTTTCTCCACATAGTTATCACTCTCAGATTTCTGATTCTGCACTGTTTTGCTTTCCCCAATTATTAATCTTTCATACAGAAACTCATTCAACCACAGTCTTAGTATAAATAACTCAAAAATTAACTTCTGCTTTCTCCAGATCTGTCTTCCCCTAAGGATTACCTAAATTTCAGTCTTGTGACTACACAGTGTCAGGTAAATTTCAACTTGCTTAAAATAGGCAACATACACAACTTACATCCTCCACACAGTCCTCCTTTTCAGTCTATCAGTCCATAATAGACACACAGGCTGCTGCCTGGACAACTTTGACAAAATCACAGAACAACAGAGGTTGGAAGGCTCCTCTGGAGATCAGCTACTCCAACCCTCTGGCTCATAGTGGGGTTACCTAAAGTAGGCTGCCCAGGAGCATCCAGTCAGCCTTTGGAGTCTCCAAGGATGGAGCCTCCACAACCTCCCTGGAAAGCCTGTTCCTGTTCAACCATGAAAGCTGTCTTTTGTTTAAAATTAGAGTTTTCCGTTTGAATTTGTGCTTTTTGCCTCTCATCCTGTCACTGGCCACCACTGAGTCTTGCCCCGTCTTCCTCACACCCCTCCACTCCCCCAAAAATCAGGTACTTACACACATTGATGGAATCCCCCCAAGCCTTCTTCAGGCTGAATAGTCCCAGTTCTCAGCCCCTCCTCGTATGTCAGATGCTGCAGTCCCACCATCATCTCTGTAGCCCTAAGCCAGACTTGCTCTAGTATATCCAGCATCTCTCATACTGGGGAGCCCAAAACGGTGCACTGCACTCCAAACATAGGCTTACTGGTGCTGTGTAGAGGGCAAGGATCGCCTCCCTCAACCTGCCAGCAATATAGCCCAGGATGCTGTTAGCTTTCTTTGCCACCACAGGCACACTGCTGTTCATAGTCAAACTGGCATCCACCAGCACTCCCAGGTCCTTTTCTGCCAAGCTGCTTTCTAGCCAGTCAGCTCCCAGCCTATGCTGATGCATGGAGTTTATTCCTGCCAGGTGCAGGACTCAGCATGTGCCTTCATTGAGCTTCATGAGGTTCCTGTCAGACCATTTCTTCAGCCTGTCTGAATCCCTCTGAACAGCAGCACACCCACCTAGTATATCAGCCATTCCTCCCAGTACCGTATCGTCAGCAAACTTGCTGATACGTCCCATCCTCCAGGTCATTAATGAAGATGTCAAACACTACTGGCCCCAGCATTGACACCTGACGATTTTGTGCATCTCAAACTTAGCATCCTTTCAGTGTTTCCATCTTCTGTCACAATCTGTCATTATCCTATCTATGCACTGTGCATAGAGCAGCCTGGCGAGATTTGGTCCAGCTTTGAGCAGGGGGCTGGAACTGAACCTTCAACAGGCATTTCCAGTCTAAAGCACTCCAATTTCCTTCACAGTGCTGAAAAACTGACTCTCACCTCTGCCTCTAAGTTGTTAATGAAAAGTCTCATCCATTTGTGTGTTCCCATACCCTGTCATTTTCCTGTGTTCCTCCCCAGTTACTGTACTTGATATCATATCTTTGCATTGCTATCCTTCAGATTTGCCTCTGCTACAATGCTGTCATTCACTTGCTGAGTGAAAGCTACTCATCAAGTTGTATGGATGTAATATTGGCAGCAAGTACCTTAAGGTTTCTGCATAAAGTTGGGTCCATCCTCAATGCATAGATTATTGGAGACAGGATTACTGAGAGAAAGAGCAGGAATATGAAAATGTTACCCAAGATCACACAGAAGCCGCAGATAACTTTCCAACTTTTCATGCTTCTCCCATGTCCCAGTTTACGGTCAAACATCTAAGTCCTTTTTTCTTCCTTTTAACCCTCTAAGAATTTCTGCAGAAAGAGATTGCTAATACAGATTATGAGCTTGCTCCATTCCCTGTTCCACATATGCAAGACCACAGACAACAATCTATTGTTAAAGTTACCAACATTTTACATCAAGCTTGTCATCAGCTATATAACTGGAAAAACTATTTACCCTGAGGTAGACAACCTGCATGGAAAATTTCAGTGTAAGTGGTTCAAGTTCAATAAAGATTCAACTAACAAATGAAGACAAACCCAAGAACAGAGGTGGCATTCTGCACGTGCTAGACGTCTTCCAGACACTTCCTGGAAAAGCTCCAGTATGATCATAGTTCTTAGTTTTCTGCTGGAGTTTGATTATCAACAAGAGGGAAGGGTACCTAATCTCAGAAACGAGTATTTGTATTATCTCCATCAAAGTCTATCAAAATGTTAGTTGACTTATGTCTGGTAACACTTGATAGTAACAGGCAAGTTCTCTAAAGATCACCTTTTAAGTTAGATTTACACTACGTTCCCTCCTGGCTCCCACCTGTGACAAGACTGCCTCTGACACACTTCCACAAGTCAAAAAATGCAACCCTATGATGGCAAAGTGAATAACTACTACTGCTGCTCTTAACAGCTATTTTAGCCGATCTATTGCCAGACACCGACAGTGGAAAATATAAGATAGCCCAAAGGAAGAGACAGCCGCACCAACAAGCAAAAAGGTCAAAAGGAGATGACAGAAGACAAGCAGAGAGGTCAGACAACAGAGCAGGGTAAGCCTCGACACAGTTATGGACTGAGCAGCAAGGGAGGGACAAAGAGAAAAACAGGGTGACAAGACAATCAAATAGGCCCAAGAGAAATAGAATTGCTATTTTCTGAAGAATGTAAGGTCACAATTACTATACAGTAATAGACTATTAACCAAAAGATTAAAATGACTTCACATAACAAAAAACAGAAATCAAACATCGGCTATGTGGGTTTTTTGTTTAGGTTTGGAAGCCATGTTTAGAAAGTTCTTCAACATTGCAGAAGTATTTCAGGAAGCTTGAGTTTTACGCATCCGTGCAAACTGAATTTCCTCCTTGTGTGCATGTGCGTTACACTAAGGCTATTAATTACTTTTAGTTACATTCAGGTGTTTTATTACATTTATACATTTCTGAAAGTCTTGGGTTTCACTCAGCAGACAAGGCACAATGGGCCCAGTTACATCCAAATGCCACATGAATGCAGAATTCATTATTTCTTCATTGACTACTGTAACTTATTTTATTAAATAATTTTGAAAAGCTAAACCCAGCAATATATTTATCAATTAAGTGACATGCACTACCCTTCCCACTTATACCTGGGAACCAAGACAATGAACCACCTCAGTATCAACTGACTATGGACACCTTAAAGAAAGTGATTTACATTAAGTGCTATAATTAGAATTGCTACTGACAACTGTTATAAGAACAATGGAGACTCAAAACCTGGAACATGACTTCATGAGTTCAGTTTTGTGGACCAGGCAAATAAAGCAGCAAGACATAAACTGCTTAAGATATTTACCAAACATTTTCTAGGAACTCTGTGGCAGAGGCAATGCTGAGTGCAAGTCACCAAAGATTGCATTTTACTTCCTAGAAGCCATTCTATTGCCTCTCCTCAGTCCCAGAATAACTTTACAATACACACCTTCACTTGGTGTTCAAGTTGAAAAAATCATCAACAACAAAAAGGGAGTTATTCAGAGAAAAAAAAAAAATATAAAACCTTTCATTCACTTTTAGACTAAAGTCTGAAGACATAGTAGGGAAACTGAGATCAGACTGATTATGCTTAAATAAGGCATTTTCTATGTTCTGCAGCCTTCTCTTGCCAGCTTTATTTTAGAAAGAGGCACACCATGTTCAGAAAGCTCCTGTCATTATTAAACTAGAACCACCTATTTTGAAATACAGTTAAAACAGCAAATCCACTGCCACAGATCTTGCTAACCCAGTGATTCAGAATTACAAGATATGTTAGAGTGCCATAAACCCCAAGAAAAAAGCTTTAGTTTTGGTGTGTTTGGTTTTTTTTCGTTCTTTTGGTTTTTTACTTTTTTGCTGATTTCACAAGACTTCTGTTCTGCTCTTCGCATGTCCTTAGAATGGAAGTTAGTAAGAATCATTAAACAACTATTTTAATAGACTGCTAAAATATCAAAATTTACTCCTCAGTTTCCTGAACAATACTTTAGTCAACACTATAAATCTTTTTTCCTTATTAGCACATCATACACACAGTCTTCCATTTCAGATAGAGCTATACATTTAGTTTTAGTTCTGAAAGTTCATTTTAGTTGTCCATACCACTACACAAATTCAGATGGTTTCAGAGTCAGCATATCAGATAATCTCCGATGCTGAACTCTTCCTACTGGATCAGCTCAACTCCAACTGAAGAGCCTACATGCAAGCAAGGAGGGTCTCAGTCAAGGTCCCGAGTTGGGTATAAAGGATAGCAACTCAAACAGGTCAAGTATCACAGCCTTACTATGCAGAGTAATATATGCAAACTGCACTTTATCTGAAACTAGCTATAAAAACCTGCTACTTGGTCCATGTTTATTGCATTTACTTCACTGACTCAGTATTACTGAGAGGGCACCAAACCAAGACCCATTTCATAATCACATAGAGTAGACAATTTATAAAGATTGGCCTTTTGACTTAACAGTGTGGCTATTTTCACTTCATTGCTTCAGCCCACCTGTTTACCTTAAAGGAGTATGAAATCAACCCATCCTACTATACTTATTTATAAATCAAAACCATTCAAAGTGTGGAAGGGCAGCAGGGGAAAGAGGTGGCAAGAACCAGATTTTGAAAATGCAGTATGGAAGAACAGACGTTCCTTGTCAACTGAAAGCTTGTACAGAACCTTAGATATCCAAACCCTTTATCTTTTAAAGCAATTACAGTGCAAACCAACACAGCTGAAATGCTGTCATGACCTTAAACTTGACAACTGCTGACAGCACTTCAGGACAAAAAAAGCTTACTTTCTTGAATAATCCCATTTACCTACTTAATTGACACCTTCTAAGTATTTTACTAAGTTAAACATCTAAAATACGAATGGGGAACTACAGGAGGGGGACTGCCTAGGCCACAACAGTTTTGCTGACATGTTTCAACATTATCTTAATACTCCAGTGGCACAGATCAGCCCTTCCAACTCACCAGTTCAGCATTGCTAGATGCAGTGCAGATCGAGGACAAACAGCCCCTACCCCAATGACTTTAAAAAAATGTTAAACCAACAATACCATCCATAGAGAAAACAGGAAGACTAATTAGTTTCATCTTTCTTCTTTACCTCCTGTAACAGGTACAGTGCAAGCAGTTTTCAGTATATGACAAGCATCACATAATTCTACTCTAATACTACATCCTCCCACTGACATCAAAAGGAGTTTCTGTTTATAAGTGAAGAGCCCTTCATACCTCAGTGGTCTAGGAACGGGTGCAGTGTGCTGTTCCCGCTGTCTAGGACAAAGCAGTCTCTATGAAACGAGGGGCACTAGTAACAGTGCCCAGCCACCAGTTTTCAGGCCATGGCATTAACAATCACCATCTGTCTGGGGTCCCTTCCCCATAAATGCGCTCCAGCAGTTGAAGCAAACACAGTTGATTACATTCTTCTGCTAATTCCATTCAAAGGGGTATCTCACTGGCAGGACCAGGCCATTCCTCCACATACCATTCCACCAGACAACCCCACAGCCCTCCTCCCTTGCACAGGGCAGTGCTTACAAGGGGCACAGGCTCCAAACTCACCAGAGCAGTGCTTTCTCCAGCTATCAGCTATATCCCACCAGCTCCAGTTTCCCAGCACCACCACAGCCACTGCAAGGACATCTCCCTGGGATCACCACTGTAGGTGTCCAGCATTTCTTTAATTTGACTAAAAGCAAAGGGCAGCTGCGTGGTCACATTATAGGGAGCAGTGGTCCTGTTTCCACAGATCTACCAAATCACTGTAACTGGGGCAGCTCCTCCACAGCAGCCTGCCAACCCAGCACAGCTTGCAATTTGATCACTTCAGTGCTACCAGCTGCTCACCTCCAACCAAGGGCCACCTTTTCACACTGAACACTAAATACCCCTGTTACCACCATTACTCTGACAAAGACAGTCAGCTCCTGACTCTGGACCTGCTGAGATGGTAACTTGAGAGCCCTCTTGGAAACACACTTTTCTCTAGCAGTCTCACAGGTTGGGACAAGACCACCCCAGTTCTCACCCATCCCCTTTGCAGCTGGCAAGTTTTCCACCTGTTAACACATTGTTTGCAATAACCCCCATACACAGTATGTACACTTGCAACACAAATTCCTAATAACAAAAAACACAACTCCTTCTAAGTTTCACATCACTACAAATACTCCAGCCCCAGGCCACACCAGGTCCAGCTGCTACCTGCATTTCCCACCAATTCCTGTCACAGGCAAAACAGTCTCAACTCAGGGAATTCTATTTGCTTTAAGTTATTGCCAATTAACAGACAATTAATTACTGATTTAGATATTGAGAAAAAAAGAAACAACCAAACTTTTAGGGAAGCACCTTTTGTCCTCCTTCCCCGGGCTCAGCTTCAGCCAGAGACCTTTGCTCGCCACCTTTCTATCTGAACTAGTCTTGTTTTCACTGCTTCTTACACTCAGTGCCTCCCAAGCCCTTCAGCGAGGCGACGCAGAAGGCGAGGGTCAGTGCGTAATGGTTTTTCCGCCACGCCTTGCTTCTTACTCATTTTCCTCCACTGTTGGTTGCTTCTTAACTGTTAGTCTGCTCCAGCAGGTGTACCTGCCCTGGAGTGACTTACCTACAGGTTGCAATCCCTTTGGAAGAGTCTATGCCTCCGTATAGGTCTGCCATGAGCTGCAGCCTCCTCAGGGGTGGGTCACTGACAGGCTGCAGTCCCTCAGGGTGTCCCACCCCAGCATGGGTTGCCCATAGGTCGCAGTCCCTTCAGGGGTATGTATACTTGCTCTGACATGGCTTACCTATAGCCCACAGTCCATTCAGGAGTGTCCCTGCTCCAGTGTGCAGCCTCCACAGGAGGCAGTCCCTTTGAGGGTGTAGCTCCTGTGGCACACACTGCCCGACAATGTCCCCTTCCTCTGTTCTCTCATGTCTCTTAGTGTATCTCATCCTTCTTCGTCCTGTTTATCCTCTCATATGTCTTCCCCCATTTGTGTCTCCTGCCCCTCACATCTGCCACCCTTTCCTAAAGATTTATGAGCAGCAGCACCACACATACTTCTCTGATAAGTTGAGGTTTTAGCATGCAATGGGCTGTTTTGATCAGCTTCAAAGCTGCCCAGAATCAGCTGTGCCCAGAGTAGTCCATGGTCTCTTCCACCACCAAGCACCCTTACAGCTCCCCAGTGCTGAAATTGTGCCATTTGTGCCCAAGGCAACCCATACAGCTGGTTTTCGAGAAACAAGTTAATTATCCAACTAAATATAAGACCTAAAGGCAACTGAACTACAGTACAGAAAAATTATTAGAGCTTTAAGTGATTTCACATAAAAAAAGAACAAGGCAGCCATGACCATGGGCAGCAGAAGCAAATCTCTTGCATCCATGAATTCAAGAGGAGCTTTGCCTTCAACAAGGGCTGAGGTTTATCACAGATACCTATCAGATACATGTGGAACAGCAAGAAAGGAGAACAGATAAGCACAAGCAAAGCAAACAGAAATTCAGATATTTTCTAATCCCTGTAGTGATGCAATAGTAGCCTTTTATTTAAGAGAGTAAAAAACATGGTCTTCTACAGAAAGAGAGGTGCGTTCTTAATCCTTTCCCCACATACCCACAGACAATTCTTCTGCCAAGCTCAAGCAGGAATCTGCTTTGTTTGTCAGCCACCAAAATGCAAACACTCCTTACAAACTCTTAAAGCATTTTTTCCCTGGAGTTATCCAGGAAGGGTCTGGACGCAATATAGATGCTTCCTTTTAATAGTACTACCACCCTTTCTAGCCCTGCCCCCCCCATGCCCAAAAAAATCTCACATTCAGCATGTGAGCAAAGTGGACAAGTCCCAGCCCAGTTTTTTCCTGCCAAAAAAAAAAAAAAAAAAAAAAACACAAAAACAAAACAAAACCAGGTGTACTTGTAGCTAAAATTCTGTCTGCTCAGCACAGGCTACTGTGCTACTTTGGCTGTTCTGCTGTACACTCGTTGTACAGGCAAAAAGCACACATTTTATAACTGCTGTACACGTTGGTCTCCCACCACCACCAAAAAAGCCTGACTTTACAGGTGTACCAGCACACAACAAAACCCAAGCCTTCCCTAGCAGTGCTAAAGGCAAAGGAGTGAAGATCACGGTGCAAAAGCAGGCGGCAGAGACTTACAGAGAACGGGTTTTACTCCGAGACCGAGGGCAGGGTACCAGCTATGCCCTCACAACAGCCGACCCGACCCCCGGGATGCGCCCCAGGCCTCACGCCGGGGTCCGCAGGGCACAGGCGGCGGGCGCGCCCAACACGCCGGCCCGCAGGTGTGTCGCTCCGGCCCCACGCCAGGGGAAGGGAGGCGGGAGGCTGCCCGTGCCGGACACCCGGGGGGGACGGGGGGGATGCGGTGCCGCCGGCCGCAGGGGAGGCGGTGCGGTGGCGGGGGACGAGGCCCGCTGCCCCGCTCCTCAGCGGCGGGGCCGCTCTCGGCGCGATGGCGGGTGGGTGGGGTGGAGAGGGGCGAGGGAACAACGCCGGCGCCATCCCCCCACGCCGCGGCCCACGCTTACGTGTAGATGATGGACATGAAGTGCATGAGCCAGAGCACGACGAAGAGGATGAGCCCGAAGATGGCGAGTCCTTCCAGGGCCAGGGCCAACACCGCCATCCCTGGGGCGCGGCGGCCCGAGCAGGAGCCGGCGGGGCAGCGGGAGCGAAGTGAGGGAAGGTCGCTCGGCGGCCTGTCGGCGTGCGGAGCGGCGGCTGCCGCGGACGGGCTCTCAAGGTGCCGCCTGCTGCCGCTGCTGCTCTACCGGCCCGGCGGCCTCCGCGCCGCCACCCGCTCGCGCACTGACCAGCCACCAGCCCGGCCCGGCCTGCCCGCTGCCTGCCGCCGCCCGCCCCCGCCTTTCTGTCAGGCGCAGGCCCCTCCCGCCCCCCGCTCGCGGCTGGCCCCGGAGAGGCGGGGCGGGGAGTCACGGGGCTGGCGCTGGCGGCGGGGCGGGCCCTGAGATCCGTTACCGCGCCTCCCCTGCCCGGGGCGCGGGGCAGGCCCGGCGTCTCGCCCCGCCCCGCGGCCGGCTGCGTGACCTTGCGGGCGTCCCCCACGGAGCCGGGCCGGGGGCACCGGGCGGGCGGGGAGGAGGCGCGGGGCCGGGGCCCGCGGGCAGGCAGGCAGGCAGGCAGGCAGGCAGGCAGGCAGGCAGGCAGGCGACGGGCTGGTTGGGCGGCGCGCGGTGCGGCGCGGCGCGGCCCGGCCCGGCCCGGCCCGGCGGCCGCCGAGGAGGGTTGCGGGGGCGGCGGAGGCGCTCGCTCCTTGTCCTCGAACTTCGCTGGTAGCTTTTAAAAACGCTCCCTGCCCCGCAAAGGCCTTGCCGCCGCAGCTGGAGACCACAGCCGTTTATCCACAGAGCTGGGGCTCGGGGCGGACGGTTGTTGCCGAGCTGATCTAGCGCAGATGGGCTGATAAGGCTGAGTAGCCTTTATTATTTTTTATGTATTGCTTTTGAGTCTGGAAGCGTTCTCGGTGACCTTGAATGCTGCAGGGTAGGATTGCCATTTCCAGCCCAGGTGCGCACCTGGAAGTCGCCGGCGGTGCAGGCCCTCGGTGAGTCAGAGCAGCCGCCGAGAGGACTGGGGAGCAGCCAGCGGCCCTGCTGCGGCTGCCGTCAGCACGGCCCGTGCCGTGGTGGAGCACCCTGGTGACTACCGGCCTTGGCTAGGTTTGGGTTAGCGCCCAGTTAATGAAAGAGCCTGTTGCTCGTTACTAATCATCTAAGCCATCTAGTCTTGCCTTTAGTTCATTACAGTATTTATAGCAATTCCTATTACTGTGATGTTGCCCCTGTTTTTGAGGGGGTTCGTGTGAAGAAACTTCCCAGCACATCTGTTCAGCTTTTACAGTTCACACTAGCGTTTGGATCTGGGGTYAGGAATGTCATTTATCTCTTCTACTGATTGTGTAATACGCAAACATGCATTGCATTAACTGTTTTAAATTTAACTCCATTAATCTGGGGTATGCTGAGGAAAGATAAAATTACAGGAGTGCCTGTGCCTGCATACTGAGCTTGCCAGAAGCAGGTTAATTCTAGTCTGGAAGAAGCATAGCCATACATAAGAGATTATGGTGACCTGTACATGAGAAGGTACACTTTTTTCCTTGGGACTCTTGACCAGTCGCACAAGCTGAACGTTGCAGTGTATGCACTCTCTCTAATGGATTTTTTTCTTCCACAGCTCTCAATTATTAATACAGATGAAGGAGTGTTCATAAATCCTGCTTAAGAACCCAGTCATGGCTTTTTAAAACATTTTAGTCACCATAATGCTTTGAAACTGTAGAAGAATTAGATTTCAAGGTAGCTCTAGTTGTGTATGAGAAGTTAGGATGTAGAGATCTAAAGGCAACTTGCTGTCAGAAAAGCTAGGATCTCACATGATGTGGCAGGAAATTGACTGAATTGAAACTAAAAGCACAATTTAAAATGGAAAGTGAAAAGCTACTGATAACGCTGGTAAGAACAGGTGAGGTATCAGTCCATCCTAGAGCCAACACTGCCTGTACAGTCTGTTAGATCCTGCTTAATGTTAGTTCCCACATAAATCATGGTGACCAGCAACATACCTTTACACTGGCTTCAGTGTTTTCGTAGCAAATCTTCCTTAAAGTTCAATTTTCAACTAAAATAAATGACCTTAATTTTGCAGATTCCCGTATCACAGATTGTGTCCATATCTCATTTTTCTATTTGTTCCTGCAGTTAGAGTCTAACAATCACATTTATATCGACTTAAGATCACCTCAGCTTTATGTACATTTTTTAGCCGTTATTTGAGTTGTCATGCTTAATTTTGGCACTGTCACGACTAGTCTAGCCAAAGAATTRTGAGCTGATATGTATGAATTACTAGAATATAGCTGATATAACCCTTGCCTGGTTGGATTGGCAAGGAAGGCAGAAACAGCCTATGCAAAAGAGTATCTTGCATTAAAATACGACAGTACAGTGGATTTAGGAGGATTGAGGGCCTGTCTTCAATAGTCAGTTGAGCACATAATCACCGTTTACTGAACTCTTTCTGGTTTTGAAAAAGTACTCAGCTGAAGCAGTAAAGCCTATTCTTTGTCCTAGAAGGTGTTTGCCTGGCAGATTACATTGATGGGCTGCTTATTTTGCAATAGCTAGGGTCAATGACTCCATGCAAACAAACTTTGCTGAGGCTTCTTCATAAATAAAATGAATAAAGGTTATTTAACCTGCCACTGACTTCAGCAACCCATACCGATGAATAAGCAGTCCTCAAACAATACTACACAGGAAAATGCCAAGCTGGTGTAAATGATTTAGCAAAAGACCCATCTTTCTGCCATCCTCTCTGGGACAGCATTCTGTCCTCCTGGCTTTGTTGTATAGGGAGAAAGAACTTCCCTCTTAAGGTAAAAAGCTGCAGCACCCAACACTCAAGTCCATGTCTGGTTTAAAACAGAAAGCTCCAATATACTTTCAGGAGATTCTTTGGGAGGTGGTGGAGGAAAGTCAGGTAGGGTAAGGCCTTCGACCTCAGTAACCCCTCTAGTCAAACCCTGCCACATGGATTTCTTTAAGCAAGTATATTAAGCTTAGTGAGGGAGCAAAGGAAAGAGTAAAGTTTCCCTGCCACAAGGGGCCATCTGGACCCGTGACAGTTCAGTGGTAGAGGATGTGCTCCTGGTCTCCCCTCTGTTAGTGTGGAGTGCAGTGATTCACAGAGAGCAGTGTTCTTCAGATAGGCAAATCTGCCTCCTCCTCAAAGATGCCTCATCATGCCTTGGAGGCATGATACACCCTGGTGTTTTAATCAAATGCTTTGGACTTATGCTAATGTGTACTGTGTTTAAATTAAAAACAAACAAACAAAAAAACAACCCTCCCGTGTGCGATAGAGCTACTGTTCTTGGTTTGTTCATCATTTTGCCAAAATATAGATGAATTTAGTTATCAGTGTTTGAGTGTAACTTTGTTGCAGACTGAAAAAGATTAATTTAATCGAAATCTCCTTCCTACGGTTCCTAAATGGCCTAGATATGAGACTTGTTGTTCTGACAGCAAAAATGATGCAATATAAACACTCCTATGTAATTCTGACCTGATAAAATGGGATATGTGTATTTAGATCATTAGCAAAACAACATTAGTGTGTTAACCAATACTGGTATTAGTTCTGAGAAGATTGTGGAAACGAAAACCACAAAAGTTTCTCTTACTAGTATATCTGTAGAAGCTTTTAACCCCTACACAGGCTTTTCAGTTTCCTCCTAAACCATCAGAGTTTCTGTTGAAAACCATCATTTACATAAGCTTTGGAGAGAGAAAATTGTGTTTAGTTCTCCATCTTCAAATGGCAAAACAGTTTGTCACCTGAATTCCAATTAAAAATGTGCTTAAAATCTGCTGAAATGCTATTTCACAGCTTGTGTGTGCCTTTGTTAGTATTTCCAAGTATACACTCCCCAGTTCACTGTACTATTACTGTTTCTGTTCAGAATGGTGTCACTGAGGTTCTGGGCAAATCGAAGGCAAGAACAAATTAGCTTTTTCTTGCTTATGTGCATTTTTCTTTATGAAAATATGGAAATAAGGGGACAGACAGTGTTAAGTTTTCCCTGTGCGTGATGATTAGATCCATTCATGCATCTGCACTCTGAAACTGCTTTGTAAAATACCTTATTATAAAGGGAATATGCATTGGTAAGAATAGTGTGTCTTTGAAATGAAGTTTTAAGTTTTAATAATTTAAACCCTGAAAAGTCTGCCTCCAAGGCCATGCAGGATGTTGGGTATGTATAAGTAACCTTTTATTAAAATACCTTTTTTGTTCCTTTTCTTTGAATCAAAGAATTGTGTATATTACTGCTCAGCATGTGTGTTATTATACAAATGTTCTGTCTTGCAACTTCCTCTTGTTTGAATCTCCTTTGTTTAGATTATGAAAAAAAGTATGCAGTCATTAGTTGGATTTGATATCGAAATGTATGCAGTTGCTCTCTGCCTGTTAGTCTCCCTGCCTAAGTGAGTTCAGAATTTTATTCAAGTCTTAGAGCACTTGTAAATATTGAGGAAAAGTCTGTCTAGTAGGGGGGGGAGAGAGAGACCCAACTTACCGGAAAGCTCTGCCAGTATCCTTTTTATTTGGCTGTAACGAGCTATATAATCAGCGTATGCGAAGTGGCCCGTGAGGTTTAACAAATGCAGTTCTAGGCTAGCTGTAGCGTGGGCTGTTTCTTGTCTGGTAGAGTCTCTCAACAAATCAAACCCCAGAAAAATTAGACACCAGAGCTCTTATAAATGCCCCAGAATGGAAAAAGTTAAACCTACAGCTTGCAGTGAAACCTCGAAGTACAGATCTGTGAGGAATGAGGCTTCACTACTTCTCATCTTCAGAAATCTTTTTGTAAGAGAAAGTGAAAGCACTTTTTAAAAAAAAAATTCTCAAACAATATTGCAAGATCAATACAAACGTTTCAGTTACATGGTATTTTTCTTGAGAAACTGATCCAGGTCTCCAAGGACCACCCCCAAAACGTGTTTGCTCTATCTTGTCCTCCGTTAGGTACTCCAGAGTTTCTCCTTTTAATTTCCAGTTATCAATGAGCAAGAACAATGTGGATTTGTTATTAGTAACTGTTAACAAGTCATTTTTTCCATTTTCATCTGCCCTTTTTTTTATTCCTTTACCTTCCCTTGTTTCCATTCATTTTTATTGTGAGATTTTCAAGACAAGGGTAACTTTTTAAGGTGAAAAGACATTGTTTTCCAATAGACAGACTGCCACAAAATTGTCGTATCTACACATCAGTGTTTTCTTTTGCTTTTAAAAAAATGTAATGTCTATGAACAAATTACATGCTCCTTCTGGGGAATACCATGCTATCCTCACCTCCTGGAAGACAAAACCATCTGGCCACAGTATTTCAATTATTGCTGAGCCACAGGCTAAGGAAGATGGCCAAGACTCTCCCTGTGTGGATCTGAGAAGAGGGGATGATGATCAGGGGTGAGAGTATCCGGTTGAAACAGCTTGATACCTGTGATATTTTTCACACCTGAGGTTTTTCCCATGGAATTTATGTGAATCCTTCATGGACAATGATATCTGAGGTACGAAAGGAAACAGTACATATGTATTTGTAGGCTCAGGGGTTTTTTTTAAAGCTCTAAATCTCTCACTTTCTGGGGCTAGCTTTGTTTCAAAAATAACGTCTGTATTCCAGTGTTTAAAAAGTCACCTTTCTAAGGAATATTAAGCAAACAGCTTCTTTTTATAAGCTAAATCTATTTGTGGGTATGTCCATGGAATTTTACATGCTGAGCAGAATATATGTCAAAATACAGTTGTTTTTTTATGACCAAAAAACACATTCGAGAAATACTGAATATGAACATAGAGAGGGAAAGAGAAGGTCATCAGGTCTTAACATTTTGCTCTGTTTAGATAATGTTTTAAATTTGTGGGTTTTTATTAATAGTTTTGAGAATAAACTTTGCTTTTTTTCACAAGTATATTCAAAAAAATTTTTATTGTTCATTGTCCAGTCAGATATACACTATGCATGGACTTTTCACTCTGACTATAATTTATTTTTTTATTTATGGTGCTCAACTGGCCATTCACATCACCTCATAATGGTTAATGTCCTGCATGGACAATTCAGTTTTGTAAAGATAAGGAGAAGAATCGAACAAAATTGCAAATTGATTAGATAGATAGGTAAATCTTGCATGACTTTTGGAAGAATAAGCATTCATTCAATGGGAGAGTTTCTGAGTTTCCATCAATACAAACATTCTTGCAAATAAGAATCTCCCATAAATAAAGGCTGAGTACAAGTTAAAAAGCATACTACAAATAGTCGTTTCTTTTTTCATACATTGAACCCAAGGAGACACCCCTGGTTCCTAGCACCTAGCAATCCTTTTTGCTGTGAAACTGTTGCATTCTTGTTAACTCAGGCAAGGGCAGTCAAGAGCACAATTTCAAAGTCTTAGTGGATTCAATAAAGGGAACGTTCTGGGAGTTAGGAACCAAAGGCATCCTGCAAGGGCTAAAACTGGGGGAAAGAATTTGGTCTGGGAGCAACAGAACAGAAATTGGGGTCAGAGGTCCCCTTTGGGCTAGAGGACCAAAAATATGAATGCTTTTTTAAGCTGAGAGCAAGAGCCAAAAAGGGTGAAATCAAGGGAAAACATGATAGGGGGAACAGAGTCTGTCTGCAGAAGAAGTGAGCTAAGCGGTGATGTTTCATGACTGAGTATGACACTAGGTTTAAAATTAATGTTTGATGCTTCCATCAACAAATGTTTGAAGCTCCAAGAATACGAATAGATACAAATAATATACCTAGATGTATCCATAGATACCGACACAGAAATTAGTCCTTAAGAAAGCAACTGGTGCACTCCTGGGCCCCAACGCTGGACACCTATGGTACAAAAATGGTGACTAGGGTGGGAGGTGTTTCCTGAGTTCAGGAAGCAGATCCAGGAGCAGTTGGAAAGCCCCCAGTCCTTTCTCACTACTACAGCCATGAGAGTCTGGAAGCAAAACTGCCTTGGCCAGGTAGGTGAGCAAAATCATAAAGATGTTTTGGTCCTTACTTACCAAAGCACCTCAGTATTAGGGGAGTGGAGGAAATATATGCTTTAGAAAGGTATCTGGCTTAGAAATCAGGTTCAACCCCGCCTTGAAGCAGAATGCCTGGCAATTTCTGAAGTCCGCAATTAAGACATTGATTACAAGATACCTCTTGTGATTGAATGTAGTCATCGAGACATCTCACAGAGTTTCCTAGTCATGTCTCAAGGGCTAGAATTACAGCATACTCCACTATCTTCGTCAGAGGCATCCCTAAGGAATGTCTGTGTCCCAAGCGCCTGAGAAGATATGAGCTGTATTTGTGTCTTCCCCAACCACTGCACAGTTGCCAAGCATTCAGGAATCACTCCGCACTCCCGTATGGAGTGCTGAGATCTCCTTCCTGATATCTGCGAGTATTTGCATGCAATCTCCTATAATTTGAATAGAGATGCAGACTGAAGATGGAAAGAAAGGTTACGTACGAGTAGCCAGAACTCCCTGAGACATCCATTCTAACTGTGTGCTTGGTTCTCATTGCAGAGAGTCACAGATTCATAGCAGTGATTGAAAGGGACGACTTGACTTGTCCAGTCTGTACCTGGGTGCTGCTGAAAGAAGCTGAGGTCAGTGTAGCCTGAGGTTAAAAATACACTGCTAAAATTGTTAGAGCAAAACTCATCTGGCTTTTTCAGGCTGCTGTCATGGTTTAAGCCCAGCCAGCTCCTAAGCCCCACACAGCCGCTCACTCTCTCCCCCCCCGGTGGGATGGGGGAGAGAATCGGAAGGGTAAAAGTGAGAAAACTCATGGGTTGAGATAAAGACAGTTTAATAGGTAAAGCAAAATCTATGCATGCAAGCAAAGCAAACCAAGGAATTCCTTCACTACTTCCCATCGGCAGGCAGATGTTCAGCCATCTCCAGGAAAGCAGGGCTCCATCACGTCTAACAGTTACTGGGGAAGCCATCACTCTGCACGTCCCCCCTTCCTTCTTCTTCCCCCAGCTTTATACGCTGAGCATGATGCCATATGGTATCATGGGGTATCATTGGTCAGTTGGGCTCAGCTGTCCCAGCTGTGTCCCCTCCCAACTTCTTGTGCACCCCCAGCCTACTCGCTGGTGGCGTGGGGTGAGAAGCAGAAAAGGCCTTGACTGTCTGTAAGCACTGCTCAGCAATAATGAAAACATCCCTGTATTATCAACACTGTTTTCAGCATAAATCCGAAACGTAGCCCCATATTAACTAGTGTGAAGAAAAGTAACTCTATCGCAGCCAAAACCGGCACAGCTGCTTTTTAAAAAACTATTTTAGTGGCTATTACTTAAGTGTCTTAAAACCCGTTGTTTCTTAATAGCTGTTAATACAATATTTCAATCAATCATCAAATATGAATGATTTCAGAGTTGCTCACTTAGCTTTTACCACTGCTTCTCCATCTTACCACTTCGCTTTCTGACTTCCCATTTTCCTTATTTTGTGAAACCAAGCTCAAAAATAGAGCTCTACTCAAAGATTGTGATAAAAACTGCTGTGCAAATAATATTTCACTGCAGCTCTGAGCAAGTTTTCCTGACTCTTTCTCAGGAGCACATCTTATTAACCATGTCAAATACAGGTACACGTCCTGCAAAAGCAGTAGCTGCATTTCTGTACCTGCCATTTAAAGGAGTTGTAAGTAACAGGCCCCTGCACTTAAGAAGCTCCGCTGTCCAAAATGTGTTTATAGTGTAGTTCAGACCTGTTATTTCAGAGAAATGTTTTTTTCCAGAAGGATACAACCACTCTTTTGTTGTGGCCTTGCAGTTGCACAGCCCTTTTCACAATTACGTTCTGAACTGGGCAACACTAATAGGTCGTTATGACCTTGGTAGCCACTCCTGCACAGCTGGGAGGTGCACAGAGTGTGATGAACCCAGACTAGCTAGAACAATGGGGAGTCCTTCACCCAGAGAGTTTCAGATGGGCGCCTTGGGTGTTCTCACCGTGCTCACCCAGATCACAGGGATCATCTATTCTGAGCTATGCCCATTTTCCACAGTAGTTACAGGCTCTGGCTTTGCACAGGGACGAGCATGAAGTTAGAAGCAATGGCAACGGGTAACTAACATGGTGACCTGACACGTCTAAGCTGCCGAGTTCCCTGTGATGTCTTTGTGGTCCTTTGTTTTTCTGCTGTGGTTATTTAATTCCCACTCTCACAGTGAAGCCGCTGTTAAGTGGCTCAGAAGACTAATATACATTGAGTCTAGACAGGCACAGTTTGAAACCAGAGTTTTCAGTTCCTCTCTAGATAACCGATGCTATCTGAGTTTCTGTTTCTAAAAATGTTCAACATTTCTGTAGCATTTTTAGGTTCTTTCCATATGAAAGATCATCCTTAGTTGTGTTATTACATCCTGCTTGACGTGAGTTACTTCTTAAGAAAGTGCGGAAAGCTGATAGGGAAATTAACAAGTTTCAGTTATCATTAAGCCCATTACAAAAGCCCCACAGTTTAATGCTCTTCTGAATTTATTTGCAATGGAATATTCTTATAATTAAGCACACAGCAGGTGAGAGGGAAGGCTGAGCTTTGATGCGTTACACAAGAGGCAGCTCTGAGAAAAGTCTGAGAACTCCTGCTTTTTAAATAGTGATTTTATGAAATTCTACGTACGTTTTCCTTTCCCTAAGCAGAACATATTTTTGTTTCTTTATTGTAAATATTAAGTTCTTAGGTGTGAACTGGGTGCATACTGGGGACTACTAGTTAGAAGAGATGTGGGAATACTAGAGCTCTTTTAACATCATGGTCTTTTCATGTAGCGACTTCTGCTTTTACTCAGGAGTTTTTTTCCTGGTTCAGTTCTTGATATTGACCCAGAGAGTGACTATTATACAAAGATGTACAGACAGGAATGAATCTGATTTGGTATGGATGAATGGCAGAATGGTGTCCAAAATTATGCCCCTGAAATGGAATATATACTTGCCTGCTTCTGGAATCAACTGCCCTTGGCAACCTTCAGTGTCTGTCATCAAGCATGCTTACATTTGTAAGAGCAGAGTCTTGCCAGGAACAGAAGTAGAAGCATCTGTGTGCTGATTTTGGCTGGGATAGTTAATTTTCTCCGTAGTAGCTAGTATGGGGCTATATTTTGGATAGTGCTGAAAACAGTGTTGGCAATACAGGGATGTTTTCATTATTACTGAGCAGAGCTTACAGACAGTCAAGGCCTTTTCTGCTTCTCACCCCACGCCACCAGCGAGTAGGCTGGGGGTGCACAAGAAGTTGGGGGGGACACAGCCGGGACAGCTGACCCCAACTGACCCAAGGGATATCCCACACCATGTGATGTCATGCTCAGCATATAAAGCTGGGGGAAGAAGAAGGAAGCGGAGATGTTCGGAGTGATGGTGTTTGTCTTCCCAAGTCACCGTTAGGTGTGATGGAGCCCGGCTTTCCTGGGGATGGCTGAACACATGCCTGCTGATGGGAAGTAGGGAATTAATTCCTTGTTTTGCTTTGCTTGCATGCGTGGCTTTCGCTTTACCTATTAAACTGTCTTTATCTCAACCCATGAGTTTTTTCACTTTTACCCTTCTGATTCTCTCCCCTGTCCCACCGGGGGGGGGGAGTGAGCGAGTGGCTGTGTGGGGCTTAGTTGCCGGCTGGGCTTAAACCGCAAGAAGCTGGTTGCTGTTGTGTCAGCGTTGGTGATATCAACCTGGACATCAAGGAAGAAACAGTAGGAACAGCTGCAGGATGCATCAAAATTTCACCTTGTTCAGGAACAGTATCTTTCTCATATATTACAAAAAGTGAACAAACAGATGACTGAGCAATTTCCCCCACTTTCTTTTACGTTTGAGACCTCAGCCCAGAGTGTGAAAGTGAAAGCCAGAGGGTTAGCACTTGATTTTGTCCTTCTGCTCATCTGTCTGTGCCAAAAAGCCCTGTGGCAGACAAAACTGCTCTTGAATGGRTCTTCCCTTGAGAGAGCTTGGAGATGTTGTGGCAGCATTGGCACTGTGTCTGGGAGACACGGCTGCTGTGCCCTTTGCCTAAGGACAAGAAGTTCAATCCTTCACCAGTGCATCATAACTGGGTGGATTACATGAAATACAGGGGACAGGTTCATTCCGCATACTCATCATCATGAGCCATCGTTGCATTGCGTCATGTATTCCAACCCCATGGTGTCAGTGTAAGGTGTGACGGTTAATTTTGATAAGTAGGACGCCAGTGTCTACAAATTGCTGCATCCTCCAAAAGGGGCTATTACAAGATTGTATCTTCTCATCCATTTCTTAGTGACTTACTCTGGTTTTTATTACAGTTAGAGGTTATTTTCAGGCATGTAATTGTGATAAGTTTGGATGTGGAAATACTATATTCTGTTTCTGTGTATCACACCCTTAAGGACCTGGGCATCTGTACAAACCAGTAAGTGTTTTGTCTTCAGCTGACTCCATCACAGTTGAATCAAAAACCTTTTATGTACCCCCTTCTGGAAACCTTACCTTTGCCCTTTCTTTCTCTTTCCCTCTCAAGCAAAAAGAAATATCACTCAGGCAACAAATATTTTGTGTGTGTGTGTGTGAGTGAGTGCAAACCTTAGATACGGCTAAATGGACAACGTTGCTTGGCAGTCTAAAGACATCAGTTTTCTTTCACGTGTGTTTGTGTGCTCAGTACAGCCTTACCTTGCTTTTCACTGGGGTGTGACATACTCTGTTTCTCAATGCCATGAGAGAGCAGGAGGCTCACCTAAGAGGCTTGTATCATACGAACAGGTGTGGTTCCTGTTTCCAACAGGAACTTATTCGCCACTGAGTCTTTTCACAGTTATCTACTCGTGAGAGTGGAGCTGGTAAACAAACTCTCATTGGGCAATAAAGCTATGCATGGCATGAAGCAATCAGTTTTCCCAAGAGGCAAAAAGAAAAACTCAGACTTCTCTGCCTGGTTCAAATATTCATATGGCAACTTACTCTTTGGTTAGAGGCTGTGTGGCCAAAGAGGTTGGGATGGATTGACCACAGTACTTCTCTCCACCCCTAGGGAACAGGGAGCAGATGCCAGATCCTTCATGGGGAACAGGCACACCACGCAGGGTCTGAGCATATTTAGGGAAACCTATTAGTAAGGCATAAGAGCACAGGCCACTGGTGTCCTACAGGCAGGGTTTGCCACAGTGGTACGAGTCTACCCTCTAAGACACTGGCAGGTTGTAGCTGTGTTAGCATCAAGGCTCCAGCAAGAGAACTCCCACTTATTCTTCTGGATCTGTTGCCTACAGGTATTCTACATCGCATGGAAACGGTTAAATATCAAGGCAGTGTGAAAAAGGTGTGACAATCAAAGTCAGTTGGTTAAGGAATGTTAAATTATGGTTGTGAATACTTTCACAGCATTTGCCTAATTCCGGGAAAAGCAAAATAAATGACTCTGCTATGTTTTACCATATCTGTTAATATCCTCTGATTTAAAGGACAGATATCAGCACAGTTAACTAGGTCCTGGGCTCAGGGGTGGTTAGGATGCTATGATATGTTCATACGTGCTATTATGCATTAAATATAGAGAAGGGCAAGTATCACTAAAGCAAAAGAGTAAGCAGCATGTCAGCACTCATTGTAATTGGTGTCCCAAAAGGTGATTCCAAACTGAAGCAATGCACCGTTAGTTGTTGGGGAATATTGAGCCCTGACTGCGATGGAGCTATGTTCAGCTATACCACCCTAAAGCTTGGCCTAACATTAAAAAAAAAACCAAACTGGTATTAAAATAAGTCCATGCTGCATGTTCAAGGTGTTACTGAGATTTTCATTATTTATCCTAGAATTTTTCTGAAGTTTTAAAGAAACTTCAGTGTACCTTCTTGTGCAAAGACTGAAACAGGACAAAACCATATTCTGCTCTCATGAATCTCACTGTGGCATCTGAAATATAGGATGTTTCACATCTGATTATGCTGATTTAATTTATGTTTGTAATCTTTTCCCACTTTACCTATACATATGGAATTGAACCTTTGCTCAACAGATTATTATTTCCTCAAACACAATGAACACCAACAGCCTTTCTTATATATACTGTTCCTAGTTTTTATCCACATTTCTGAGGGCTAGGAAAATCATTCCCAAGGCTACCATTTCCAATTAATGCAATTTACAAATGTGCAATGTGATCTAATCGTGTTATAATTCATGTAGTTACTTACATGCAAAATCTTCTAGATTCTTTATTATAATTTCATTTCACTTCTACTCTAAGTATGTTGCATACTCTGTGGTACTACAAAGAAACCAGACTGTTCCACAAGGAGCTTTTGGTCCGATTTTAGCCATGATATTACAAAGAAAATAAACGAAGAGGGGGAGATGAATAAGGGAAATTAATGTTACAACTAACTTACAGTTAGTTTTAATACAGTGGAGTATAGAGACACCATGAGAAATTCATTTCATAGTCTCTCTACAGCAATGTAACAAATACAAAATACAAGAGCATATCTTAAAACACATGCTTAAGCACAGTAGCTGGATCAGTTTTGTTATGATAATTCTGGAGTAAGCCAAATAATAATGCAAGTAGTAGCAGTGTATTCAGAAATATAAATCATACAAAACTATAGAAGTATTTTTATATTGGAGGTACAAAATCACTTTCTAACATACCATTAAATTAGGGCTTAATTTTAAATCATGCCCTTCTTAAGAAAGCAACTTGGTGTCCATTTGCACTGGGCACATTACTGGGCTCTTCTGGTTCCCAAGTGAAAAGCAAATGCAGTTTCAGTAGGTGCATCGGCTGAGCAGTGAAATGATTCTCAGCAGCTTCACAAAACTTTGTAAACAGCAAAACAACAGTTTCAGGACTTGGGGAATATTAAATATTTGTTTCAACAGGCTTAAGCTGCTTACTGATTCTGAAGGTTATTGAAGTGTTTTGCAAAATGTCTTCATTAAAAAGGAATCTCTTCATTATACTTTCTAAGAAAGTAGMTAACGTTGTGTGGTTCCTACCTGCCAGCTCCAGTGAACGGAATCTTGCTTTTAAGAGACAAACACAAAGAATAATTTTCTTATACTGTATTGAGGTCTCCTTCTTAGTTTAGTATCTAAATACTGCAGTTATTTTCTGATATACATAAGATATCTCAAGCGCTTTCCCCCTTTAGTCCCAAAGCTTGCTGCACTTCTCTTACCTTTCTAATTCATCCATTTTACTGAATGGGAATCTAACAGCCAGCTTTCCCATTCTCGTGATGCAGCAGATCTATCTAACGTACAGATTCAGAGGCACTGTGTATCCTCTTTGGAACCGCAAAGGAAACAACATTTAAAAAACCCCTTCCACCCAAGAACTGTGCTCATATTCAGAGCCAAAGGGACACCAGGAGACCATCCCCAAAGTAGAGAGGGAATATGAGATGAGATACCAGTGTCAGAAATGCCACACATCTTTTTCTGTGCCATACATAGATTACTGTCTATGGATTCAACTTTTGGTTTCCCTATCCTTAATATCTGGGATGTCCCTGAGCAAAGTAAGTGTTCCCCAAATACTCTTCTCTTTTTGTGTGCTGTACTATCTGTGCACGCCTCCTAATTCTCTATTTCATGAACCTCAATCCTTTCACATGTGGATATAAGAGGAAAGTGCCCATCTGACTTGGAAGGGCTTTCCTGCCCCTGCCCCCTGGCTGTGCTGACCCACATCTGCCCTGTAGTGGACACCGTGCTCTGAATCTGCTCCTCTACCCTCAGAAGATCACTCCCATCTCACAGCTGAAGGAGATCTATTCCTGGGAACTGGGCAGAAATGAGCTTGAAATAAGAGAGGAGGAGATGCCTCCTTTAAAACATGAGACTGAGTACTCCAAAAAGTCAGCAAGAGAGACTTGGCGTAGTTTGTTTGACGTGTTTGATGTAGATACCTTGAGCAGTGAGATCAGAAAGAGGAGCAAAGTTTTCAAAGAGCTAACTTGACCTTCAGAACCTGGAGGACCTCGAGACCTACCTCTCCTCAGTGACCCTGCTGTCTAAGCACCTCTCTTGTTGCCAACAGTCACTTTTAGAACCTTACATGTGCATTTACTGACACAGCACAGAGACTTTTGTTCTATTGCTACTCACTGTAGCTTGATGCTGAAATTTCCAGCACTCCAGTCGCTTTGTGCTGTGTTCCTGTTCAATGGTCAAGAGCACACACTGGCTAAACTTTGTTATATGACCCAGTAATTTTTCCATTTCAGTCCAACTTAATCTCTCTTACTTCCCATTTGAGACCCCTTTGCAGGCCCTTGATTTTTAAAGAGAGCTGGCCAAGACACTCCAGCCTTAGYGATACAAATTACAGTAAAATTAAGTACATTGTAAATCATACTTAAAATACAGGGTTTGAGATTGTCTGCCATAGGTGTGGGCCAGGCAAAAAGAAGGTCATGGTAGCTGTAAACTCTCCAGGTGCTTAGCCCTGGAGAAATAGCTGAAGTCCAAAAAGCCTCCTGGCATGTTCCTACATGCTACAGGTCTGCTTAGACCTCCCCAGCACATGCAGCTTGTCCCAGCTTCCTCACCATCCCCAGCCTTCGTCTGCTGCAGGACAGGGTTTCTGAGGAGGTCCGTGGCTCAGAGATCTGTCTTCTGAAGTGCCTGCATGAAATAAATCCTCTCCTGGCTAGATAAAGGAGTTTTTCAAGCCCTTTTTTATCACTCTTGCCTTAGATCTGCTGTAAAGGAGCAAAGATCTCACCCCTCATAGCTGAGAACAGAAGAGGGATCCCGTACCAAAAATGAGGATGAAATGAAAGGGTGGTAAAGTGTTAAAACAAAAAGCAGAGGTTATGATTAAAAACAAAACAAAACAAACAAAAAAAAAAAACAGAAACAAACCCCAAAATGTTTGTTGTTACAGAATCAGCTTGGGTAGGCAACAGGAAAGGTGGATCAAGTCAGGGAGGTGCAGGCCTTCATAAACCTTCACAGTCACCAGAATGTGTTGTAAGAACGTAATTCAGAAAAATATGTGGCAAGATTGTTTGGAAATATAGCCACATGCTGTATAGGTTTGGGGCACATCATTTTTACAGAGCCCACGTGTGTGTCTGGCTTGCAGTAAGCACTGTGCGTGCAGCTTACCAAACAGAGAAATCCTGATCACTGTTCTGCAAGCTGGATTTCTCACCAAAATGAATGAGAGGCCTGCTGGCACAGCAATGTGCAGGAACGTTTGGCCCACAGAATTACGTATTTCTGCTGATACGTAATGAAGTGCAGCACTAGGAGTCATTACTGGCTAAGAGCTTTACTGAGAATATCTGCAGCATACACTTGTGTATCTCTAATGGCTGTGATGATGATGCACGCAGTGCCAGCCATGGCATCAGCAATACACAGGGCAGAAAACAAACCTCTCCCTCCTTCCCCAGAGTTCAACATGTTTTTCCTACTTTTTCTTCCAACTTATATCCATTTATGTTTTTTTTATTTTCATTCTATCTTTTTTAAGTGTACCAGATCTAGAAAAACCTCATTTTTGCACAACGGACAGGACTGAAATGCTGTACTGATTTGCAGCCAGTTCAGAATGGAGTAGGGTTTTGTTTCCAATCCTCCTGTCAGGGCAGTACTTTGGTTTTCTGTCACCAAGACCATAGCTGCTGTCACCCCACAGAAGCTTTTCCCCATTACAAACATTAACCGGAGTCCTAGAATTATGTGGTCTGTGTGTCTTTAGAGTCACACCTTTAAACATCTATAAGAAAGCTTTACAAAGTTATGCCCAGACCTTGCTTTTTCACTGCGTGCTAAGTGCCACCTCAGATGCTAAGTGGTATTTTAGTGCTAACACTCCATTGCCTTCCTCTTCTATATACATAGTTGATTTCTGACAAACCTTCTTAAAAGTAAGATGATCATATTTATGCAACATATTTTGCAATCTTAGCTCTTCGAAAAAAGCTAATTTGCATCACTGTCAGAGAACATGAATTCGAATGGTGTGAAATTTGGCAGTGCTTGAGCAAAACCTGACCACACTGAAGTTCATGGCCAGTGAGACCATAGATTTTGATTCCAAGCAGATTAAATTCCTTGGCTTTAGCAGAGGGGCGAAGGAGCAGATGAAATGCTATTCACAAGCAGTTTAACTCAGTGCCTGGGAAAAATGAAATGACAAMAGTTTGGCTGATGGACATGAGCAAAACATTGACATGAGGTGRCCTGACCAAGATTTTAACTTCTTGCTACTATTCTACATCTATTTGGCATTATTGGATTTTGATTGTAGGCAGAGAATTCCCAGAGCTCCTCAGCTTGAGGAACAGACATACATTTTAGAAAGTGAAAACCTTTCTCTATGGATGCAAAAACCCATCTCAGTTTGAGAATAATATGTGTTCTCATACAGATAGAAATGCCTTAAACTGATGCCATCCATACCAACAGCCAAGCATTGTCAGTGCTGTAATTATTTACATGGCAGTACGGGTACCAGAGAATTTGACTGTAAGAAGGTAGCACATTTTATGCTCTTTTATCTTGCCCAGTGCCTTGTGATGCTTTACTGTCTCTGTGGCATTTTGATGAGTCCATGTGACAATAGGATCTTTCTATCCATTTCTTCCCAGTATATGAACATGCAGAAACTTGCTTCACTAATTGCACAGGTGAAGCAACCATGTCCCATTTCCTGTTACCAAGTGTATTACTATCTATAGAGCTCTGCAGTTTATAAACATTGCTACAACTTGGTAGCAGAACTACATTGACCACAGCATCTCATAACTGCTCCATATGAAAGTGTTCCCAGGTACCAGGGTGTGTTCAGAAAGGCTTGGGAAGAATACTGCCCAAACCCATGTTAAGCAACAGTAAACAGATGAGTTGCCTTCTCTTCCTTCACCTGTATAACAACCCCCCTCTKGTGTGCGTTTCCCATAGAGATCCTGACAAGCCATGAGCAGATGTTGCTGCAGTGCCGGCCTGGGATGGAAATTCTGCAAGGAGTGTCTTGGCATTGTTTTCATGTGCCTGGCTTATTTTGTCCCGAATTGATTACTATAGTGGGTGAAGAAACAGTAGAAAGCTCACCTGGGAAAGCAAGTTTTAACTGTGATCTYTTCCTCCTTCTGCTTCTTTTTTTGTGAATGTTAACATTAACTGTTCCCTTCCCTTTTTGAATGTTTAAAAGGCATCCTTTTTCAGCCTGCAAGCTGATTATATACAATAATTTATTCTCACAACCTTTCAGTGAGGCAAGCAGGTACAATTATTACCATTTTACTGAAAGGATAATTGTGTTACAAAGTTTAATGGGCTGCTTAAGGCCATATGACAGTTAAGGTCTTATTTTTATTTACAGTATTTTGAACAATTTGGAAAGTCGCATTCAGAGAAAAGAATCTCAAAAGTATTAATCTGCTTTACAGAGCTCATTGACCCCAGTCTGAATTACTTTTTTCATGTTAGCCCATGAGATGAGCACTTGGTTAAAATTCACTTAACAGTCCAGCTGTCTCCCTCCAGACCCAATACCATCATCCTTCTCTGTGAGAGGGGCACTCAGCAGCAACACTCAGCACAAGCTTTACTTTAAATTAGTTTGAAAGCAAGTTTATGGTGCAAAGTCTTCCGTCAGTAATCTTCACTCAGTGTAAACGTGTCTTCTATCATTCAGTTTACCTTGGTGATGGACTTCTTAAGCCACCTGACACTTACTGAAGAGTAGGAGCACCTGCATAGCGAATCGGCTTGGAGTAATGATAGTAACTTCACTTTTCTCGCAAATGTTTTATTCCCATATATCTACACGACCCAACCATCCAATGTAGGAAGAAATCTCAGAAGCTGTGAGCTTCTGCACTCCTACTTTCACCTTGGCATCTTACCAGCAATAGAGCAGGGTAGAACTGCAATGTCTTGTCTTACAGTCTGTTTCGTGGCAAAACAAAGCTAACGTGCCAAGCCATGCCCAATGAAGACCGGCGTGCAATGGTCACTCCATGTGGTAGCAAAAGTATCAAACTACATTTGCCAAATATATTCCTTTCTGAAGTTCTTTGAAGTTGCTGCTGTATAAGAGACACTAGATGGAATATTTTTTAAGTCTGCCAAAGTTGAGACCTTCCACGAAGGCAGAAATCAAATCATTCCCCAAAACTCAGCAACTAGTTTTTGCTAGAAAACTAGTTTTTGCTAGAAAACTAGTATCTTAGATACCCGTTTAGCATGATTTCCTTTAATCCTGGTAGGATTTATCCAGGAATATTGCAAGAACAAACTCACCGGTAAGAATAGTGGTTTCCAATTTTCATATAATAATGAATGCTTCATAAAATTCCAGGATACAACTGTGTGGTCTTAATAAATATACTGTACAAAACTAGCAAGTTATCTTTGACAACAAGTAATTTTCCTTTTTTTATTTTGACAGAMGGATTTAGTCCATGGAGCTGTTTGTTCATTTATATATGTATTTCTATTAATGCAATACGTTTCAAGTCACATTTGTCCTTGTCTATTGTCAAGTCATGATATATTGTTTTCTGTACTCCAGAGGCGACATTGCCTCATTGGGTAACAATTTTAGTAGGAYTGAAAGCCCTGCCAGCAAACAGAGCCTCAGGCAGCCCTGCCCCAGCTTTTATTTCTTCTGGGCAAAAATGTACTCCTAGTGTGGAAGCCCAACATTAGCACTAGTAACAAAGGAGCAGGAGCTAGGGTAATATATATGGGTGTCATCCCTGCSACTCAAGGGTCCAAGACATACAGTATATTGCAAGGGAAAACCTGGGCTGCAGCCAGGCAGTTTCTCCATGTTCTGGCGAAAGCTGAGGATGCATTGCTGCTTCTTAGTTTCACATGTAGTATCTGTATTGCTTGCACTTTACCCAGTAAAGTAGATTTTGCCCTTAATATGGCAGTTTTAATAATGCATGGAGCCATAAGTGTGCTATATACTTTCAGCTGAATTTTGCCCTATATGGACTCATGGGACCAATATGCTAAATATATATAACTTATTTCCTGTGATATACAGATTCCATTTAAAAAGACTACAGTTTCTTCCATCCTGTCTCCTACTAAAGCTTCTTTTGTTTTTTCTCCTCTAGGCCACATGAGCGGCTTAGCTGAACTTTCTGAATCTTTCCTTTCTCAGTTACCAGCAGCAGAGTCAGAGGTTCCCATGGAAACACTGCGGAAAACAATGCAAAGCTTATAGGAGAGCTGCCTGAGCTTTAAGTGGAGCTCCAGCTTTAAGTGGAGCTTCACGGTTGTATCGTGCAAGAATTGGTGCTTGAAGTCCCCATGCTAAACTATTAGAGAATAAGCAAATGACAGCAGACTGACTTTGGGGATAAGAATTATACACAGACCTACACATTTTTGTATCTAGTATCATGGAACCACTTAAGGAAGGTTGTTATAATGTATGGTTTTTTGCCATTATCCTGCGTGTCCTTGTAATTCTAAGAACAAGCGTATTTTTCTCATTTCCATAGCAACATCCATTAGTGAGATGGAGCTGTTCAGCTCATTCTTTATTGCTGCTGATTTTACCCAAAAAGCTGCTTTTGAAACTAACAGTTAAGAAGAAGCATCCAGTCTGTAGTCCTCATTTCTCTGCTCCTCATGTAATAAGTACTATGGAGACAGGACAATGTGACGTCTTCCTTCCAGCCATTGTACTACTGTGTCAGAACATTAGAAAAAAATGAAATTTATCCAATTATGGTTTTCAATATAAATAATCTTAGCAATGGTAAGTTCATTTTTTGCTGTTAGAAGGACTTTGGCAGGACCTCTGTCAGCTCTAAATCTTGAGCTCGCAGACATGCCTATGTCCTGTGAGTAAATTTAAGCTTAGGATCCTTCAGTTCTGTCTCCTTCCCTGAATAACAGTTTACCAACTGTCCTGTTCAGCTGGCTCGTAGCCAGATGAGGGCTGGCTCAGTGCCTGTCTTGTCAATGTGAGTTCATGGATGCTGGGTTTCTATTTCATACGATGTACAAGTAAACCTGGGGCATAACTGTACAAGTACCTGGGGACTGCGGTCACAGGATTGGTGGTATCTTGGTCATACATGGCTTACATCAGGTTTATGTCATAGACTGCTTCAGGGTTCGAGTGTCATCACTGTCACAGTGGCATCAGCTGACCATGCAGTGCATGGTGTCCTTAATCCTTACCCGCTGAGTGAGTTCTTTAGTATTCAGAGTTTTATCTACAGATTAATCCAGGACAAGAACTGCCATTTTTCATAACTAAAACTATGAAACATTAAAAAGTGGGCAAAATTCTGAAAAGTATATGACTTGAGATTTATGGAGTGCTATTTAAGAAGGGAGGATTCCACGGTTCTTTATGAACTACAGACATAAACACCCCAAAAAACTCAGCTGCTGGCACACAGGAAGAAAGCAGACAGACAGACAGCACTTACTGTTCTTCTTAGTTACTATTTACATTTTATGTAGGGCATAGAAACTCCAGGCATGGATAGGGATGCCACAGTGATTGATGTTGCACTGAAAAAGGATAGAAAGACAGCCCTTGCTCTAAAGGGCTTAATGTTTATAGTGCCGTACTCCACACAGCAAGAAGTGACAAAGAACAATAAATCAAACTTGGGATGCAGCTCCTTGCCGTCTGGGCAGCTGGGCACAGGTGGTGCCGGAGGCGCGTATCTGCTGCTGGTGTGCACAAAAGAATGGTGCTCAGCTCACTTTTCTCTGTGTGGGGGCCACTGCAAAAGCAGGTGTAACCATCTCAGACAATAAACTGGGTATGTAAGTGTTAAAGGAAGCAGACTTGGGGTAAAAATATTTCATTTTCATGGAGTTTTTCTTTTCCCCAAGGGAGCTCCATCAGCGCAGATGCCTGGAAAGAATGCACTGSATTTGAATATCCTGCCACAGTGCCTGCAACAGGGCTCCACCAGCTGCAGGCCAGAGGTGAGGTGGTTAGCTGGTGGGACTCCTGCAGCTGTTCTGCAGGCAGGTATGTTCCCACAAGATGTCCTGTGTTTATGCCAGCGCATTACACATGCCATATACGTCATTTATATGGACAGCTAATTGTAAGGACATGGTCGTTCCCCACAGCTCTTGGTGACACTAAGGCCCTGCTGATCTGAGGGTTGACAGCAGGCAGAGCAGGAAGATATTCTCCCTTCTCTGTAACCTTCAAAACAGTACGTACTTCAAGAAGACAGCCACAAACAGAAATTTGTTCCAAACACACACCCTTAATCAGATGCCTACCCTGGCTCTTAACAGGTGCTGGAATCCACCTGTTCTGTGAAAATGAGGTGTCACTTTCATCACAGCCAGGAGCTAGGTTGAAAGCTATTGTCTCTGTGAGTACTACATTATTTCCAATCCAAGGGATTAAAAAAATAAAAAAAGAGAAAGATCTGATCTAAATTCTTTTTAGTTTGTCTCTTTCTTTCAAATCATTTCTTTCAGATCATTTACCTTTTAATGATATCCACCAGCAAATAAACCTACTTTTGATTGAAGTAAAAGCTGAGACTGTAGTGCAACCACAGGACTACAGAACCTGAGACTCCAAGACAAACAGCACCCATTACAACAGTCAGAGAGAGGGTTGCCAATGTTGTTTATCTGATAGTAGTGCTTGAATCCCCTAGGACTTCTATTTTGCGAGGTACTGCATGCACCATATTGAGGAATAGTCCCATTTCCAAAGAGCCAAACATTTAGCTGTAGAAGACAAGCTGAAAAGAGGAATAACTGTATTTTAACCACACAGTTTTATAGATAATCAACTTAAACTTAGTTTAAATTAAAACTTATAGATAATACATTTAACTAAGACCTAAATTCATATTACCTACATGTGATCACACACAAGCTAACTATCTATTCTAAGTGAGCCAGTAGATTTCTTCTACGGTAAACGGAGAGCRAGAGAGGGACATGTCTGCAGAAGGGCATACAACCCAGCTTAAATACATGTGAATAATCCCTCTCTTCAGGAGTAATTTACATAAGTAGTTTGAATTAGACATTACTTCAGTGGTAGCTGGGTAGGAAGAATCACTCTGCGTGACTTGCCCAAGGTCACATAGGAAGTTAATGCTGGAGTATGACCCAGAGTCCTCAGCCCAATGCCTCACCCCTAAAAGCATCTGTCTTCTTAATTGTCCTGGTGTTAACTTACTCTGCTGTGTTTTACCTCCCTTCTGATCCAGCAGAAAATTCAAGTTGTTGATGTGACCTAAGAGGTAAATGGGAATTAATACAGTGTTAGTAGTCTTGGGTCATTTCTGTTTCTATCTACTGTAGTAAAAGATCATTCTTTTCACAATGATTTAGTCTGGGAAAATTCTATGGGGTTTCCTTTTCATCTGAAATATAGTAAGTTTCACAAAAGCTCTATGTGCTGTGAAATATAGTTTAAAGAATATTGGTATTCAAGCAGGAGACCAAAGCTGCACTTAGAAGCAGAGCAGAGCTTTTTTAATTTAGAGATCAAGAGAAGTTATCTTTCCTCTCTACTGCTTTCATCATTGTGTGCTTACAAAAATGCTCTGTCTAATATTTCTCAGGTGATCCCTCTCCATCCTCTGACAGTAAGAGATCATCTGTGGTTGTTGGAGATAGGCTAGGTCAATGTCAGACTGGCATTTGATTTAGCAGATCGCCAGCATTGTGTCATTCCTTTCCTATTCTGAGGAACGCAGCTGTGGCGGGTGTCAGGGGCTCAGGGAATGACACTCCGGTCACCCGTGTTAACCTCTGGTAGTGATCTGAAAGTGCAAACAGAGAAGATAAGGGCTTGTTGTTCACTGACTGAGGTCCTCCGGCTGTGCATTACACAGAGGTTGCTAATGCGGTAGCCGTTATGTCCTTGCTGGCCTTCAAACCTTTCAGCTGGTGTTCATCAGCAGTCTGCCACAAACTGTGCTTCTTGAGGCTGTAAGCAGAGCACAGGGAGTGTCTCAATCCTCTCACATGGGACAAACTAATGGATTCTGATCCAGATTGATATTTTCCGCATTAGAGACTCCAAAAGCTGTTGGTCACAAATGTGCAAATATCATGACCAAATTCATATCATTGGCTTTCTAAGACGAGAGGTGGTAATGAAAACTACATTATAGTGGTGTTTGCAACGAGTGCAGACAATCATCTCCTAATACTGGGCGTGCAGGTGTACTGGATGGAGGCATGTGGTTCTGCAGACACAGCTACGTAAAACATAGATGATTCTGTCTCCGATTCTGACAGCAGATCGTCCAGATTGCCCAAGTTCCAGAGGTGGTCACAGAGTTTCCCATGATGTTTCCCATGTCAAGGCATGTTGCTATAAATGCTTCATGCAGAGAAACTGTAGAAGTTGCATAGGCAGTGACAACATTTCAAACTATTTTGTCATACAACCTTCCCACCACAACATGGGAAAGAATATGGGAGAAATGGTGGAGAGATACCAAGTGCACTGCTCTACTGGAGCAGCTTTCTGCAGAGTGCAAAATCAGAAAAGGGTACTCTCACTGGAAGGAAATGTTATTTTTTGTCAGTGTGCCTCGGCAAAGGAGTCATTCACTGTGCTGTTCTGGGGTGCTTTCAGTAAATCCGGGATGGATGCTCTGAGAAGAGTTGGGGGTGATCTTCATCTGACCTCTTTCATACCTGGAAAACAGCATGCTGTGATGAATCTTGCAGTATTACTCTGCAGGTGATAAAGATGATCTTAGCCTGAGGATCAGTGACAAGATGCCTTGAATTTTTCATTGTTCGTGAATTCCCACCTTGTTTTTTTCCTTCTAATTGTATGCAGGTCTTATGTCATAAGTGTCTGACCTGAAAGACTGTATGTTTGTAAATACCTTCATTGCTTTGTTTTCAGTAGATACTCCTATTACAGCAAGTATTTTACACTTACAATCACATATTTACTGCTTCCTTGGAGAGTTTCCATCTTATAAAAGGCCTAAGAAATCCTGCAACTTTCTGCAAAGTTTGTTGGGATGTCCAAATCACAGACACACGCTTGTGCAGGATCTGTCATCTCTTTGCACCTCACCTGCAGTTCTAACACTCCCATAATTATGGCTTAAAGAATATATACAAGTTGTTAAAATGTTGGCCTTGTTTTTCATTTGGGTGTTGCTAATTCCTGTCCAGCCTCTCCTGATCAGACTCATAACTGTTTTCAAAATGAGCTTTTCTCCAGATACACACATCTGTGTTGGTAAACTGACCAGACATAAAACCATCTGCAGAAGCCACATAGCATAGTCTGGGTAAACAATTAGTACAAAAGGCTCAGTTAGATGAAGAGTATCCTTGAGTGTTGTTTGCTTTTCTCTTAGCAACAGTTACACAGTTCAACACCATGAAGTTCTTTGTGCTGCCTGGTCACCTTTGTATTGGAAATAAGAGAAGACCATGCAAACGTAACTTCAATGCAGGATCATGCCAAGAGAAAAATCTCTTCCTTCTTGGTTTAACTCCATGGACAAATATGACTCAATGCCTCTCTGATCTTGATTACATCAGAATTTATATTTATGGCAAACAACAACTATCCAGATCACTTTCCTCCCAGTACAAGCTTTCCATGTTCTCCTGGCATATGAAGGATCAATATTTCATTAATGAGGTTCTTTGTCATAAGGGATTGGCTATATTTATGGGAGAAAAAAAGAGTCCATGTTTCCCACCTGTTCTCCTGTATTAATTCTGGTCAGATGAAGCACACAACTTTTAAAATTATATGAATGCTGTGCTTCTGATAGACCCTATCATGAAAACGCAGGAAATCTCTCAGCTGTCCTGCAGGCTCTCTCCCCAGTGAGATCTGTATATTTAAAGGTTGTCAGACATCTTATTTTGCAGTAGTTTTCTTGCATCTTTTTACCCACTCTGGCAATATAAAGGGAATAAATAACAGCCCTTTGAGCAGGGGACATATCAGCCAGGGAATACTTAATTGTAAGGGGCATTTTAATACTTAATTGTAAGAAGCACTGCAAAAAGTTTTCTGAAGTGCAATCATAGCCTGGTAGAGCACAAATGCATATAAGATTTTGACCAACAAGTTGCCAGTTCTGACAAAAACACCAAGAGCAGAAGAAAACAGTGGAAAAATAAGAGAAATTTGGATCCTGTATGCTCATTCTGGGCTCAAGGATCATGGTGACACTCATCCCTTCTCTACCTAGAAATCCAAGCTGCATCTATGTGACAGGACTGTGAACCTATTGTGCTTGCCTGGATAATACTGCCTTCACCTAAGGTATTATATAAATAATAATAAATGCCATATCAATAGATTGGACATTTCATGTTTCTCACCTGTCTTCTTTGGAAATCATGTTGAATGAGACTTATCAGTTTGAACAGATCTGTCTCCTTTCAGACACCAGTCTACCTTTGTGATTATGTGAGCTGTGCTGCTATTAAAATCACTGATGTGTGTATAAAGGAAACAGCACAAAACTCAGAATGCAGAAAGCCCATACCTGGGACAATTTCCAAGCTGGAATTTTCCCAAATGCGCTATGCTGCAAATTATCTATATTTTGTTTTTAAAAGATGAAGACATGCAGTTAAATACAGCTGTATATACATTGCCCCATTTTACCAATAAAGTCATGAGTCAGGACACCAAAATGATGATCTGGCTTAAAAATGATGAAGTTTGCTTTTTTCTTAGTAAAACAAATGGATATCTAGTTGCATTCAGAGCTTTTAATAGCCTCAATTTGAACTTTTGACCATACATCAATGTGGCTCACATGTTCAGGCTTCTCTTTGTTTTGTAAAATATCGTATTTGTGGGAAAATCTCTGGAAAAAAAAAGCATCATGCTAAGAGGAAGGATGTTGCATAAGAGCRGTGCAAATCATGGGAAGAAATCACAGTTCACTCCTATAATTGGTAATTATTCTTCTTTGCAATTTGTTTGCTAGATCAGATCAGCTTGGTAATCTTACAGTTAGAATCAGTTTTAGCCCTCTGTGTCATTTGCATGATAATGCTACAAGCCAGTTGCACTAGAAAGTATTTTTGCTGGTGAACTCTAGTTATACAGGCTTCAGTTCAAAGAAGCCCTTTAGTGTAAAGCCAGCTCTGTGGACAACAGTGAAACTGCCTTTATGCTTAGAGCTACCTATATATCTAAATGAAGTCAGTACCATTCCTGTTCTTCACCTTTCCACAAGAAAATAGTCAATTCAGGTAAAAGAGAAATGTACAAAACCTTTTTATTCCCATTCTTCTAGAGGTTATACTTATTTATGGCATGTTTTCTCAATCACTACATGCAAGGTAAAGGACCAAAAACATCTTCTCAATCACTATGTGCAAAGTAAATGAGCAAAAACATTTCAGCTAACATTTACAGCAAAGATTGACAGGCAGAGCTTGGTAGCCTTAGAAGGGGATTTTCTAAAATATCTCACTAGATCAAATAACTATCTTATATTGAAATCAAGGAAGCTTTGACAATTGTGCATGTGAGTATCTTTAAATCTTATTATTATCCAAATACTTTTAGAAATCCAATCTGCACATGAGCTTAGCTGTTACTTGTTCTTGTCTATCTGTACAGGATACTATATGAAGCAGTAGTTGGTACAGTGTTAACTTAAAATTAACAGGAAGGAATGAAAAAAATTGAGATATAAAGTAATAAAAAACTACTCTGAGTTATAACAGCTAATCCAAAGCTTGAAAGAGCAGAAAACTTTCTTCCCAAAGGTGCTATGAATGCACCACTTGAAGGAAACAGGATAAGCAAGTAAAACTGTACAGGCTGAGTAGAAGGAACTGTGCCTTCTGTTTCTGACATGGGCTGGAGGGGAAGAGCATCAACAAAGAAGAAGTGGTAGCAGAGTATTTGGGATGAACTATTTGTTAATAAAAAAAAAAATCAGGCCATTTCATTCTATGCATCTGTTACGTGTTGGTGCTGTGTGATACTAGCTGGGAATCCTCTTCAGCAAGCTGTTTTATGTAGAGAGTGAGTTAGCCCTTGCTTGGAGCAATGACAGCTTTGAATCCTAAGTATTTTTTGTATTAACCTATGAAAAGTAGTCTTCCACTCAATGCAAAATTACCATTCTAAAGTGGGGAGGCAAAGCTGGTACACAAAGGGGTGTAAAAAGTCAATTTGCAGCAACTTTTACTCAACTCAAGCCTGAATGGCAAAGCTTGAACGGAGGATCTCCTGTTTTGTGTCTGGAGCTAACTTTAAGGAAAGACACACTGTAGATGGAATGTAATAACAAGTAAAAACAATTTGCTGTACTCAACTGGGTCTGAATCTTTTATCTATAAAACAACCCTACTTAAAGAATTGTAACAGTTGTGATTTATTTGTTACCCAATAATTTGCATGGCAGCAACACATAGGAGTCCAAAGCAAACTATTTTTATATACATCCCTTTTTCACTCATCTCCTTTTCCATTGCCAAGATTCACTGGAGGCTGAAACCAAAATTACTTGGAGAAAAAGGTACTTGCCACAGAACCAATAAGAAGTATGTCACAGAACCAGATGAAATTTTCCAGTTCATTTTAAGACCAGTCAGGTAATTTTCCAGTGGCGATTTCCTCCTCTAAACCATCCATGTGTGTTTCTTCCATTATTAATTTCAAGTGCCTGTTATGCAGAAAAAGGATACAGGAGTTGCCTTTCTGACTGCTGCAGAACATTCCAAAGGTTGGAGGCCCTTGCGAAATTAAGATCAAAATTCCATATTTATAATGGATCTTGGCAATGAAGGAAAAAAACAACAAAACAAACCTGTAACAGTGTCTTTTTCCTTACTAATGCATATTTACCACAGACAGCAAGGAGAGGTCTCTTCTGAGAGAGTTTTTCTATAAACTGAATATTATGATCTTATTTAATTACTGGGAGGACCTGCACCTAACTACTAAATAACAAATTCTTACACTTCCCTCTGAAGTTTCTGGTGCTGGACATTTTGAATAAYGTGACTCTGGTCATATTTTCTGCATAAAAATAGTGCTTCTTCTCCAGCCCTTTTGGGATGTTCCTGCACTGTGGAAGAAGTTGGTGGACTCCAAGTCTGGGAAGAAAAAAATGTATTTACTTCCTACAAGACAAGGATTCATGTTACTAAAAGTGAAGCAAAGCAGAGAGATAGAACTTGGCTAACACATGTAGAAATCCAGACATCTGGATTCCTCAGCTCTCCAACACTTTGCACTTTTATGTGGTCATGTGCTCTGTTATAATGGGAGACAAATTACTATTTTTCTGCTGAGACCAGTTTTGCTAATTGCATTTGTTGTCTTTGTTGAACACTAAATGTAAACAGCAGTGGAAAATTATGTCCAATATATAATGTTGGACACAGGGCTGCCTAACACACCCACTGAGGTAGAAGACTGCAGGTAGAGGTCGAGTTTTAAAAACTGGGTCCATCTTTTAGCTCTGTCATTGGGTGCTAAAAGACAAGCTCCATTACATAGTCTCCTTGAATTTGTCCACAATGACATACATACTCTGGGGATATTAACACTAGCTAACTGTGAGGGTTTGTGAATGAAAAATTGCTCATTTCCTAAAGATCTAGGAGGGAAAAGGTTATAGAAACAGAAAATAAATGTATGTATGTTGTGGGGCAGTGTGGTTACAAACTGTTTGGTTGAGAAGGCTCCAGTGGAGCACGTAAGATTATGAGAGAAGGAGATAATAAGGCTTTGCCTCTCAGTTTGTTTTAATTAATTTGGTTTATGCTTTTGGACTGCAGCATGTTTGAACAAAAGTAGTATGTTTGCTAAGAACTTTTGCATGTAGAAAATAAGCGATTTCCTGGAGCACCAGAAATTATCAGTCATAAGCATGACCACGTACACAGGTTTTTAAAAACAACTGGGCATTTTAATTATCCCTCTTTTCCTGAACTTTGTCAAGATTAAACATGAATAGAGAAGATTATTCTTGAGAAAGACAGAAACTGAGCCTTTGGGTTTGAGATACACTATGATCCTTTGTGCTGCATTTCATAGCGTGGAGATGTTTGGAACTGAAGGTAGATATTGCCCTGACCCAGAGTCTGCCCCGTGACTGCAGGCAGGGTTGCATTCTGACCTGACTGCGCTCCTTGGTACTAGGGGTATCCCACACTGCTACTCAGTATCACCAACAGTAAGCCTTGAAGCGTCAGCAGAGAGATTTGCCTAAAACCACGAGATGGACTTAAAAGTCACACAGTGCAAAAATGCTCTGGTTTCTTCCTCTGTTTTTGGTTTCAAAGCCCAGGCTGCGCTTAGGACACTTCTTAGCCTGCAATCTTGAGAGCTAGGAATGTCTAAATAGAAATTGTGATCCTTCTGTAAGCATGAGACTAGAATCAGAGGCTATAGGGAGGAAAAACAACTTCCCTGAGAATCATGACATCTAAAATTCTACTTGTAGCTATGTTCCACTTCCTGTAGATCCAAGCTGCCTGAGTATGCAGCTTCACAGATCTTCTTCTTGGCAGAAAAGCTGTCTTCAAAAGTTCCCTAATTCTCTCATTCCCCAAACCCTCACTGCAGTTCACTACTCCTGCTTTTGTACTGGTAGTGCAGCTTGTTTGAGGCCAAGCTATAATTTATTGCACTGAAATGGTAACTGTTAAAAATAAGATTGTTTTCTCTAGAATGTTATTTTTCACCCGAGTATCTCTGGTGAGGGTTTACAAGACAGAGGCTGATGAGGCAATTTCTGCTTTTTTCAGCACTTGGTTTAAGCTGGATCGCCTTCATCCTTGACTTCTGTGCAAGAATAATATGATGAAGAGTTTCTCTTCTGAGGCAGAAGAGAGAAGCACTGGAAGGAAGCACAGCTAGAGAAAACAGATTATGTTTACTTAAAAATTTTAATTATCTCAGACAAAACAGTGGATAAAATAATGCTTCATTATTTAACGTCTCCTGATATTAAAATGAAAGGAAATAAGCAGACAGTGATCAAGATAGGCTTTCACATTTATTGCGTACCAGCATCCCATTGCACTAGGTCTTAAAGCAAAACAGATTTTTCAGCATTTGTAGGGCAAACGAATCTGTATCCAAGTTGCCAAAAACTATTAATAGAGTCCCAAGAAAACTACTTGCTTTTCCTTATCATATCAGCGCAAATTTAATTAGTTAGGTGCACATTAATTAACCTGGAATTAGCTATTAATAAAGAAGCTGAATGAAAAACTTATGTGTTCCTTTTCTAACCATCTACCAAGATCTCAGTTTGGACTTCTCCCACAAGCTTTGACCATACGCAGAAGTGATGCAGCTTTCCAGACTAGCTACAGACTAACTCATGTGACAAAAACTATCACTTCTTGTAAGTGATCTAGGGTCCAAATCTAACCTGCTTTTTTACACATGAAAATGGATTAAGTAAATTTTCAGCTTCTGGGAAATATTGAGCTAAAAGTGATAATCTCTGAATTATTTTTTTTTCTCTCTTTTTATATAGAAAAAGCAACTCAGGTCTGAATGCACCTTAGCCTTGATAGCATGGACCACAAAATAAAATAGTATGCATTTTAAAACAAGGAGGCCAGAGGAAAAATGATAGTTGAACCACAGTAAAAATATAGATAATTTCTCAATGCTTATAGTTTGCCTGCAGAATGTTGAGGAAAAAGACACTTTTGTGATTCAGATCCAAAATCACAGATATAGTACTTTTTCTTAATTTCACTAATTACACTTCCTGTGGGGCTTTGAGCAAATCTCTTACAATAGTGTCTCTCTAGGGGTTCTTTTCCTTTTCTCTAATACAGAAATAGTGACAACTTCTTTTCCTCACAAGGTTACTTCAAGGTTAAATTAATTAATTTTTCTGAAGTCATTTGAGAGTAGCTGCTTAACTTGTCATTTAAAATTAATTAAGAGAAGCTAGTTTTCAAAGAGGCCTTAAGCTTTACGTCTAATAATACAACTGTATCACAGTGGCAACAATGACTGTGATGGAGTGCAGACCCATCTGAGATAGCTTAAACCAGCTATCTCAGGTGCTCATAACTGCATGATTTTGGCAGTCCAGATCTCTTATGTGTGGGTATCTCTCAAGCCAGTTCGGCAGCGTTAAACCAACCTCGGGAGGAAGATGCAATCATGCTTGTTGGAAGAAAGCCATGGGAATGAAAAGGGAAGCTTTAAGATATGGAACATTGTCAGTAAAACTTGGTTTGTTTCAGCAGTTGATTTAGTCACTGGCCTTGTAGATAGGAAAGTTGCTGAAGTTGCTGTGCCTGTGTAAAAGAATGTTGCAGTAGGAAATCATTAAGAAGTGTTAAAACTTAGTTTGTTAAACAATCATGAACATGTACAGTGCGTGATTAGTGATTTTATTGGTTAAGCTTGTGCGTGACCTAACTATTGATTGGACAAGAATGAAATGAGATAGCTAATGTTCAAGGAGAGAAATATGCAAAAACCCACTTGTAAAATAAACTGGGTCTCGCTTACTCCACAAGCCGAGTCCGTGTTTCAATATGCCACACTTATGAGCTGTAATTCCTAAATGTTAAATCCAATATGGCATTGATTCTCTGAACAAATGACACATGAGCTTTGCTGTTCCAAAGGGGTGCAAGAATCATAGTATCATAGAATGGTTTGGGTTGGAAGGGACATCAAAGATCATCTAGTTCCAACCCCCCTGCCATGGACAGGGACACCTTCCACTAGATCAGGTTGCTCAAAGCCTCATCCAACCTGGCCTTGAGCACTCCCAGGGAGGGGGCATCCAGAACTCCTCTGGGCAACCTGTGCCAGTGTCTCACCACCCTCACAGTGAAGAATTTCCTCCTAACATTCAATCTAAGTTTACCTTCTTTCAGTTTAAAACTGTTACCCCTTGTTCGATCACCACACTCCCTGATCAAGAGTCCCTCCCCATCTTTCCGGTAGGCCCCYTTTTAAGTACTGGAAGGCTGCTATAAGATCTCTCYGGAGYCTTCTCTTCTCCRGGCTGAACAACCCCAACTCTCCCAGCCTGTCCTCACAGGGRAGGTGCTCCATCCCCCTGATCATCTTTGTGGCCCTCCTCTGGACCCATTCATGCAGGTCCATGTCTTTGTTGTGCTGGTGGCCGCAGAGCTGGACGCAGTACTCCAGGTGAGGTCTCACGASAGCAGAGTAGAGGGGCAGAATCACCTCCCTCGACCTGCTGGCCACTCTTCTTTTGATGCAGGATGCCGGCTCATGTCTAGCTTTTCATCCACTAACACCCCCAAGTCCTTCTCTGCAGGGCTGCTCTCTACCCACTCATCCCCCAGCCTATATCCATGTTTGGGATTGTCCCGACCTGGGTGCAGGACCTTACAGTTGGCCTTGTTGAACTTCATGAGGTTCACACAGGCTCACCTCTCTATCCTGTCAAGGTCCCTCTGGATGGCTTCCCTTCCCGCTAGAGTATCAACAACTAAATACTCCTCTGTAGAAGACTCTGCTCAGTATTAACCAGGACAGTTGCAAATTACTTTCATTTTCCATGTATCAGATATGTAACACTCAGCAGATGTCAAGTGGCTTTTCATTGTCACTTGCTTCTGAGAAAATACTTCTGTATGTTGCACCTTCAAATTATGTGGTGTGTTACCTGATACAGGTGTTCAATCACCTGCAGCAAATTTTCCTTTCACTCAGAAAAAAACTAAATTAAGAAAATAAGTGACAACATGCTAGCTATCAGTTTCCTGCACTTACCCTTTTTACTTCCTTAGTGTGATCCCAGATTGCACAGTTCGTAACCAATATCTCTTCTACATCTGTTTAACGACACAATCTCATGGAGGCATTTGTGGGAAAGGAGTAAAGGAAGGACATTTCCTGTTTTCTCTAACAAAACTCCCTTTCAGTTTCCAGAAAAGCTGCCTCACATTAGTGCAGTTCTGTCTTCTGTCTGTGAAAAAGAGTTTCCTACATAAAATATTTCCAAAAGCTTTTTACAGCTTGCAGTTCTTCAAATAAAAGGATTTCCAACTCTTCCTCTGTTTGATCACCCCCCCAGTCTGAAAGACATCATTATGAAGAAATGTGTTTCCTGACAATCCACCTACATATTCTTTAACTCAGTTTATCTCATTACACTTTATTGTACCATGGAAATAAAGTGTTTCCTGGTCTTACAGATCTATGCAAAAGGCCTGATAAGGCCTGCTAATATCTATGAATATTATTTGAACTACAGGACTGGACTTGCATGGAGGTATTTCAATAAAGCTGTTAAAAATTAATTTTTCACAGTCTTCCACATACTAGCAAGTCAGACTTCATATGTAGTAGCGAATCAAACTTCCTATGTAGCACCTAATTAAGGAATTGGGAACCTTTTTTTCTTTACTTCTTGTTCACATTCTTTTAACTGATTAAGAAGTCCTTTTCTCACCCTCTGTTGAGAAAATGGTTTTCAGCGTAATCCTTCCCATTTCTTTGACCTCATCACTCATTTACTAGAATCTCATTTCTGCTCAGAACTTGATTTTTTATTTGTTTTCTTTTTTAAAATTTGTGGTAAAAGGAAGACAATGAGCTGTAAATATTGGCTTACAGAAATAATTACTAACAAAATTGCTTTTTTTGAAAAAAAAAATCAATCTTCTTAGTCCTATGTCTTTTAGCTTCCAATATTTTTTTCTTTTTTTTTTTGTGAAATTCATGATCCTACAATTAAAAATGGGTCTCTGATAGGAGGTAGCATCAGCTAAAGTGATACATAGATTGAGAACAATGGAGCACACCTGAACGTGTCCCCACAGCATTTTTTCAGCGAACTGATTTAACTTTTGCAAACATGGTCTTCTTTAGATAAGACATTATTTTTTAACAGGAACTACTGTACTCCATTCAAAACTTTAAAGATGACTGAAGGGCATAAGTTCAGAAAAAAATCAATTTCAAGCTAGTTTAAACAATATGACAATATCTTTTACTGCGTGCTTGTACCGAGGATCTAATCATAGCCTTTCAGGTATTCTTTAATGCGAAGGATAGAAATAAAAATACATACTTGCAATTGATTTAAGCTGCTAAGAAAGCAACTTTCATGCAGACCGAAATTATTTTACATGCACCTAGGCAGTCTGTACATGCTGTCATATTGAACAATGACAGACTACCTAAAAACACGAGAATCGTAGAATCATAGAATCATGAGGGTTGGAAAAGACCTCTAAGATCATCAAGTCCAACCATCAACCCAACACCACCATGCCCACTAAACCATGTCCCTAAGGGCCACATCTACACGTTCTTTGAACGCTTCCAGTGATGGTGACTCCACCACTTCCCTGGGCAGCCTGTTCCAGTGCTTGACAACCCTTTYGGTGAAGATATTTTTCCTAATCTCCAATCTAAACCTCCCCTGGTGCAACTTGAGGCCATTTCCTCTCGTCCTATCGCTTGTTACTTGGGAGAAGAGACCAACACCCACCTCGCTACAGCCTCCTTTCAGATAGTTGTAGAGAGCGATCAGGTCTCCCCTCAGCCTCCTCTTCTCCAGGCTAAACAACCCCAGCTCCCTCAGCCGCTCCTCATAAGACTTGTGCTTCAGACCCTTCACCAGCCTTGTCGCCCTTCTCTGGACACGCTCCAGCACCTCAATGTCCTTCTTGTAGTGAGGGGCCCAAAACTGAACACACTATTCGAGGTGCGGCCTCACCAGTGCCGAGCACAGGGGCACGATCACCTCCCTCCGCCTGCTGGCCACACTATTCCTGATACAGGCCAGGATGCCGTTGGCCTTCTTGGCCGCCTGGGCACACTGCCGGCTCATGTTCAGCCGGCTGTTGACCAGCACCCCCAGGTCCTTTTCCGTTGGGCAGCTTTCCAGCCACTCTTCCCCAAGCCTGTAGCATCGCTTGGGGTTGCTGTGACCAAAGTGCAGGACCCAGCACTTGGTCTTGTTGAACCTCATACGATTGGCCTGGGCCCATTGATCCAGCCTGTCCAGATCCCTCTGCAGAGCTTCCTACCCTCAGGCAGATCAACACTGCCGCCCAGCTTGGTGTCATCTGCAAACTTACTGAGGGTGCACTCGATCCCCTCGTCCAGATCATTGATAAAGATATTAAACAAGACCGGACCCAAAACTGAGCCCTGGGGAACACCGCTCGTGACCGACCACCAACTGGATTTAACTCCATTCACCACAACTCTCTGGGCTCGGCCGTTCAGCCAGTTTTTTACCCAGCGAAGAGTACACCCGTCCAAGCCATGAGCCAACAGCTTCTCCAGGAGAATGCTGTGGGAGACCGTGTCAAAGGCTTTGCTAAAGTCCTGGTAGACCACATCCACAGCCTTCCCCTCATCCACTGGGCGGGTCACCCGGTCGTAGAAGGAGATCAGGTTGGTCAAGCAGGACCTGCCCTTCATGAACCCGTGCTGGCTGGGCCCGATCCCCTGGTTGTCCTGCACCTGCCTTGTGAGTGCCCTCAAGATGAACCGCTCCATGATCTTCCCCGGCACCGAGGTCAGGCTGACAGGCCTGTAGTTCCCCGGATCCTCCTTCCAGCCATTCTTGTAGATGGGCGTCACATTGGCAAGCCTCCAGTCGTCCAGGACCTGTCCTGTTAACCAGGACGGCTGATAAATGATGGAGAGCGGCTTGGCAAGCTCCTCCGCCAGCTCCCTCAGTACTCTCGGGTGGATCCCATCCAGCCCCATAGACTTGTGAGTGTCCAGGTGTCGTAGCAGGTGGTTAACCGCTTCCTCTGGGATTATGGGGGGCGTGTTCTGCTCTCCGTCCCTGTCTTCCAGCTCAGGGGGCTGGAGACCCTGGGAATCACCGGTCTGACTATTAAAGACTGAGGCAAAGAAGGCATTAAGTACCTCAGCCTTTTCCTCATCCTTGGTGGCAATGTTCCCTCTGGCATCCAATAAAGGATGGAGATTCTCCTTGGTTCTCTTTTTGTCGTTACTGTATTTGTAAAAAACAGGTTTTGTCGTCTCTTACGACAGTGACCAGATTGAGTTCTAGCTGAGCTTTTGCCTTTCTAATTTTCTCTCTGCATGACCTAACGAGATCCCTGTACTATTCTTGAGTTGCCTGTCCCTTCTTCCAACAGTGGTAGACTCTCCTTTTTTCCCTGAGCCCCAGCAAAAGCTCCCTGTTCAACCAGGCTGGTCGTCTTCCCCGCAAATATGAATAAGAAAATCAAACAGGGAAATCAAAGGTAGGCACTAAACATGACTTATCTTTATTTCTGTCTTCATCCATGGTGAAAGGTGTGTAAGGATATATTACTGCCTCCATAACTTACCTGGGTGGTCATTTGACCAATATAGTAGAGATTCAGATTTTCACAATTTGAGACTAATTATACAAAAAATTGTTTGTCCGCTAGAGATCAAACAACCTATGGATAGTATAGGTGTCCAGGGCCTTTTTATATGTAATTCCAAAGTCACTCTCTCTCTCCAAACCACCTTAGCACTCTGCGTAGTGCTCAGCTCAGGTGCTTTAAAATTAGGTCATAGAATAATTTAGATGGGAAAATACCCACATAGATTTTTGGTCCAATCCCTTCTCAAAGCAGAAGCAACCAGGTCAAGTTGCTTGGGGTCCTTCTGAGTTTTGAGTATCTCCAAGAATGGAAAACCCACAACCTTTCTGGGCACCTGGGCCAGTGTTGGACCACACTCATAGTGAAAAATTTTTCTTCTTATATTCAACTGAAATTTCCCATTCTGTAACTAGTGAATAATGCCTGTCTCTTGTCTTTCCACTGTGCACCTCTGGCTCTGTCTTCTCTGTGGCCCGTCTTTAAATACTTGAATTCAATGAGATCCCTGCTTAGCTTTCTACCCGGCCAGCTGAACAAACATGCCTTCCTTAGTCTTTCCATGCACGTCATGTGCTCCAGCCCCTTGAACCATCTCAGTGGCCGTCCTCTGGACTCACTCAATTTTTTGGTATCATCTCYGTTGTTCTGCCCAAAACTGGACACCAGTACTCCAGCTACAGCTTCATGAGTATGGTTTCAAGTGATTAAAGGGAAATAATCATGTCCTTTAACCTGGTACCACACTCCTGATCGGTGTGTTCTGAATGGCAAAGACAAATACAGCCTGAATTTACCAGTCCCCACTGGCACACTGACTGGAGTCCTACAAGAATTTTCTACCACAGGGCTGGCTGGATTGTTCCTGGAGAAGCTGATGCTGGCAAAACAGCGTATTAACTGAGATGCAAGAATGATGTTTTCACAGTCCAGGAAACAGGCCAGATGGGCCATCTTGGCTATAGAAGATTATTTATGGAGCATTCACTGAGGACTGGGTGTGCAGAATATTGGTCCTTAGCAGGAACAGCCCATCTACAAATAGCTCTGAAGCTCAGCTTCCACCCACCACCTTGAAAAACTACTGTGTGTATATTATATCTTCATCACAGCAAGACCAGAATTTTGCAGATATAATAGCTTCCTTTGGCTTTTGTTAGTGAACAAAAAGTGTTTTCTTGCTGTTTGATTGAAAACACTAGTGTTTTCCAAGGTGCATCCTCACTCAGTCTTTAGGTAAAAAAGCAAATACTAAGAATGCAGCATAGGAATGGGAAACCTCATAATCTTATTAGCAGACTGGAACTGCATCTGAAACATCGCAGCTAGCCACCTTGAAAAGTAAAGACCTCTGTCGACCAAGTAGGGACTTCATGAAAAGGTCCAAAGCGGGCTTTTTCAGGCAAATCTGTCTTCTTATTTCATCAGCTTAAAGGCTGTTTCCCCCAGGGAAAGAAAGGCCTTGGACTTTCTAACACTGTCAGTGTATTTGCAAAGAACAAGTAGAGCCTTCCTCTTCTACCACTGTTGTGCTGCACTGCCCTTCAGGCCTCGAGTTACTTCGCATAAGAGAAGTGGTCTTCAAAGGCCAAAGAAAGACCAGTGGAGAAGGGATCTCCGCCTTCTCTACACAGAAGCCAAAACAATGAGGAGCAGGTTCTGCTGAGCTATGGTTCACTTCTTTCACATCCTGACATGGAGAGCAATCAATGAACATTTGTGTGGAAACTGCCGAGCTACTGAGCAAAGCGTTGGCTGGGATCTAATCTTAAAACTAGCCATAATAAAAGATCCTGTCAAAAGATAAACAAATTAAAAAATGTACAGAATTTCAAATACCAATGTCTCTTTGTCCTTGACCTTCCTCATGTGGGTTGTTTTCATCATATACATGTCACCATTTTTCTGTCAGCACCCCACCTCTGAGCCTCCCCAGTGAATACATGTTAATTCTATGTTTCCCCCAGGATGTCTGTGAAAGCCTTCATTTGTTAAACTATTTTCAGGAACAGTAACCACACTTACATTATTTATAGCATAGCTGAAGCTGTTTCCCAAATTGTAGCTGTTCTGTAATAATTTTCCTTCTCCTTTTATTCAAGGTGCATGGCAATTACTGTAACTGCTCTTGGAAAATGTGCCAGAAACTCTCATCTCATCTAAGTCCAGGATTCATATTTTTTTAGCTTTTGCTTACTGAAATATTTCAAGCATAATATAGAAATATTTTAAGTATATGCCACCATACATATTACATAGAAACAATTAATAGATATCCTTTCAGAATATTAATTCCTCCATTCCTTCATACATGCACATTCATAAAACCTTGCTGCTCCAATGTTTCTTTTGCTAAAATAGATATAACCACTTATCTCCCTGATAAAAGTTGCTTATACTGTCCTGTAATATAACTTAATCCATCCTGATAACCAAAAATAAGAGGCCCAGCATAACTGGGCACAGGTATCACCAAACAGGAAAAAACACAAGCAGAGATTCTTGGCATGTTTGCAAATTCTTCATATAGACAGGAGCACTCTTCTGCAAAGCAGAAGGAAGACTCTTCGGTAGTGGATATGTCAAATAGCACTGAAGTTTCTCTAACATCTCGAGCAGACACACACTTCATCCTCCAAGAGCTCTGGATGCAGTGGCTTAAATTCTCTTCAAGAAATCAGGCACACACACACAGACATTCACATTCCTCTCTCTCTTTGCGTTGGCAGGGCTTCTTTAACCACTCACTGATGAGATGGAAAACCAATCTTGGGTTTGTTTAAGCTTTTTGGTTACATAACAACTAGCACAAGGAACGCAGATTAAGAGGAAGAAGGAGAGAAAGACTTCCCCTTTTGGTGGCAGCTTCAGCCAAAACAAGAAACTGCATCAGCGTGTTACAGTGCCGTGGCAGTGTAAGGAGAACCAACTGCTGGCTGTCCTTTCTGGGGCTGCAAGTTTCCTCYCTCAGCAAAGGGTCCAACAGATGCCAGAGCTGGCACAAAGGAAGGGCTGGGGTGTACTCTTAGGGTGGGGGTCCAACCAGAACTGTGGCAATCATGTCATGTACAGGTCTGGGGGCTTTGATACATACCCATYGAAGTGGTTAACTACATATAACTTTAAAAAAAAAGGAAGAAATCAAAGCTACTCTCTTTGGATGATGCTGTGCCACAGTGCTCACCAGGATTAACACCTAAAAGACTAATTCCATAGCTTCACAGGGAGGAAGCAAACTGTGCGTTAAGTCTTGGAGCTGAGGTCTGCATTAACTGATATTGTTACCAAAGCCAGTGTCTTTTAARGTCACCTCTCAATTCCCCTCCCAACCAGAAAAGAAATCAGCCCTTGTATGTGAAATAACCCTACAGACCTCTGCAACACTAATGTATAGTGTTACATGGTGATCAAAAATGTCCTGAATTGAAGATTCAATTCTTTAGTAAGTATGAAGAAAATATATGTAGCACGTTTAGCAGTTTACGCCACAGACTTTCACATTTGCAGACATGTCTAAGAGCAGACATTTTATTCAAATAGAGAAGTGGTTCCAACAGAGAATGATCAGAGCTGATATATAGTGAAAGCAGAAAGACAGCTATGGGAAATACATCAAAACTCAGAGATACCAAAAGTGAAGAGGCAGTCCCTTACTCTGAACCAAGAAATAAAATAGCTGAGATACGTACTTTTCTAAATACTCGGGGGACGCCATTTTTTCTGTAAGAAAACAAGAGAGTAAAGCTGGTAGGATAATGGAAAGTTAGGAAAGCTAGATGACACACCAACTGACAGTACTACACACTGGGAAAGCACACAGCCATCAAGCCTATCTTTGTGTAGCAGCAGTATTTGAAGCATTGTATTCAGTTGTGATGCATTATTATAATTATAGTCATTTAAACAGTGGTAAGACTTGGATAGCGTGCCCTACAATTAAGGATCTTCTGCTATTTTCTCATCACAAAAAAAGGGGGTTGCCTCAGTGGTACATTTACGCCAGTGATGAAGCTCGCCTGAGAAGCTCCTGCCTCCCCGCTCCTCCTGCCCTGCTGCTTGTCACTCGTGGCCCTCCCACACCCCTAGGCTCTGCTGTGCAGCTGTCTGGGGACTTAAGAAATTATCTGGGTTAGGGATCAACCGTTTTTTCCTATCTGAGAGGTCTTATTTGAGACCCAGRTAATTTCAGAAGCAAATCTGATCTCCCTATCTGTTTATGTGTTTACGCTTTGCCCCGTCATTGTAGTACCTGAATGCCATGTCATTTGACAAGCCTTACATATGTTCCACCTTGCCAGAATTAGGGGGTGGGACTCACCAGACATTATATCTATTATAAGCCACTCCAATAATGTGTGGGGGGTAATTCCCAGGTGGAGTGTGGCCACCCACACAGGATGGCACCTACACAATACAAACAATAAATACTAACAAAAATAGCATCATCTCTTACTCATCTGTGCCGCAGGAAAAGAGGAAGTGCACTCAAGTGGCCACCTTGGCAGCTTAAGGAAAAACAGCTCCCAGGGTTAGGGTAAGGTACAGAGGAACTACTCTAATTTTGGGCTGCTGCTGAAGACAGCGGTTGAATTATCCAGCTGCCCTGCTCTTCTCTCCCCTCTTTTGTGCTTGATGCTCCTCTTTCACCACTATTGGTGCTTGTTTGACCAGCCTGATCACAGAGATAAACTGACACAAAACCAGCCCTACCAAATAAATAAGTGAATAGTTTTATCCTTGTTTGGTTTCCTAAACTGGCTCACCTCACCCACTTGATTCCTGCAGTGGGTTCCAGTTCTTGTGCAGTGTTTACTCCCCACAATCATGACAGCAGTGCACTATCTCAGATATCAGAAAGTATCACCATTAGCCTAGATGTGTGTAAATCAGCAAGTATTGGTTTAATTTGTCTGGGTTTGCTAGCATTTGATCTGAGGGTAACATCTTTAAAGGCAGCTATGTGATACTGAGGAAGTGTTTTGCTGAATGACTTGGCACAGAGCTTCTGAGGACAGACAGGACAGAAACTGAATTCCTGTAAGTTCAGAGAAACTTAGCAATTTCTGCATCAAGCCTATGCCTTCTGCTTAAGCGTTTCCGCACTTCTTTTCAGCAGATCTCCAGTCCTGGAGGAGATGAAGAATCTCTGGATAAGTGCAATTTCCAGTGATTAATTGGCTTCATTGTTAAAAATTTATGCCTTCCTTCCAGCCTGAATTTTATTAGTTTTGACTTCCAGCAAGTGGATCTTCCTGTACTGTTGGTCCCTTGACACTGGTGTCTGTTCTATGTAACTACGGAAACAGAGCACTAGAAAAAGCAGTTTTACAAAACTGTTACTTCACTATCAGTCTCAAATATTGCTGATAAGATGTACATTCCTGTGAATCTTCATGTTGTCTCCTTCACCTCTTTCCTAAGGGCTCTAGGGAGAGCTGCCAGGGGAGACACCTTAGTGTACCCCTAGCATTTGTTGCTCTGCAAAGTTCATGCAGTCACACTGCCTGGTTTTATACTTCTTTTGCAGCTGGAAGATAAATAATCTGTTGGAACACCTGGGCATATGTCATCTAAGCAATTCCATTACAAGGTCAGTGTGGCTTCACTGCATGGTGAGAACAGAGGAAGAAAGGAGACCAGGCTTGCATTGGTACCCATGCAAGCCACCCTGGTTGGTGGTAGTGGCTTCTCCATTAGAATCTCCTCTATTGTGAGGGCAACAGGGCATACCTGTGGTGGCCTCCAAGCCTGTGAGAGAAGCTTTTTTCTCATGGCATTAAACTTCCATGCACAGAGCCCACCTTCTCAGCCTTAGAGCCATAAAAGACATTTGTGACATTCAGTGAGAGAATGCCATAGGAAAAACAGAAAGAAATCCTGTAGAGTGCATCTTTTTTTAGGTTTAGGTATCAATGAGTCTTTGCAAATTATTTTGCCTTTAATGTAATGCGTATAAAACAGACACAGATCCCTATGTAGATATATGATATCTAATAATATATCTAATAAAATTATATAATAATAAAGAACTAACACAATGTGTCCAAGATTTCCTAGGAAGCAAAATCCCAGAATACCTAACAAGCTTTCTTGTTAGTTATGAATTAGTTATGAAATAATCTTCACCATCTTAAAATAACGTTGTGTGCTACAAGGCTTAGTAAGGGTGGCCACAGTTTCTAAGATATTCCCAGGATTTAGTAACATGTAGAAAACAGCTGCCCCATGCAGCTGCATGCATGTGTGTTCTCACAGCCAGCCACACTAAGCCTCCTTTTGTGTGCTGCTCACTGGCAGCAGCAGCCGGGATGACAGTCCGTGCAGGTGTTAAGACAGTGCACCAGTTTCACCCTCTGAATTTTCCAGGCCATTAACCTCCAGCTGTCTTGGCTCAGTGGGACTGTTCCACCACCCAGAAGCTCACCACACTCACCCACAGGACAAGCCGTACTGATGGCTGACCAGCAACATCACCCCCAAAGAGGTCTGAGGCTGCACAGTGCATGTGCTGCAACAGCAAGACAAATACCCTCTGCAGCCCATTCTTAGCAGGAGAGTTAAGTCCTGCCCTCTTCCCTTCCAACTTTGCTCTCCTATAGCAGTGGAGGAAATGATTCAATGAAGAAAGGGCTAAGCCCAAATCCAGCCATCTATTTTTCATGGTGACTTCTGTAATCCTTCATCTTTACAGGCGCTGTTTATGGTCCTTTGAGAGCAGGGACCAGGGGAAGTACTCTGCACAGCCATAGTCATGGTATACATGTACAGTCCGTGACAGAACTTAACTGACTACTTCAGGTATGCTGACAGTACACACACTCCACACAGCTGCTCACTTCCTCTTATAGGTGAAACACAGTGTGCCGACACACTCTCTAAACTGCTCTTTGGACTCCTCTTCTTATACACTTCTGAAAAGTCATGCTGTCAAGACGTGGTGGACCATTTGTGAGTGGGGGTCAAATAACGACAGTCACTTCTGCACAAAAGAGACCTGGTGGAAAATAAGATCTATCATACCGCTACACTGTAGGATCTGTTCAACTGTGGAAGATACACCGCCTTAGATACAGGACTATTTGCTCAACAGCCATATGAAAGCCTGCCTGAAATCCCAGCCTGAGATCGCAAATATGCAGCACGTAAGACCCAAAGGGCTGCACTGGAAAGTGATGACCAATTTCCTTGCAAGGCTGCTTGAATGTTTGAAAGGTCCATAACAACTGAAGAAAAGGAAACCTATCTTCACCTATCTTCAAGAAAGATCAAAAGGACACACTGGGGAATCACATGGCAGTCAACTTCACTGAGGCTGGAGCAAGTCCTCTTGAAGCACTTTTCTGGGCACATACAGGAGAAGAAGGAGTGACTGTGGACAGTCAGCATGGACTGTCTAGGGGAAATCATGCGTGACCAGCTGGGTGTCTTCTGTAATAAAATGACTGGAACTGCGGATGAGGGAAGAGTAGTGGATGTCATTTACCTCGACTTTAACAATGCTTACAACACTATTTCCACAATATTCTTGTATCCAAGTTGGGATATTACAGCCTGGGTGGGTAGACAACCAGATGGGTAAATACATGGTTGGATGATAGRCCTCAGAGGCTGGTGGATAATGAGTCATACTCTGCCTTGAGGCTGGTAAGATGTAGGATCCACAGGGGTCTGTACTGGGACCTGTCCTGTTTAAGATCTGTATCACTGATGAGGTGGACAAGGTGACATGGTGCAGTTTCAATTTAGCAGATAACACCAAGTTGCAAGGTCCAGTCGATAATGCATGATGGCAGGAGAAAGGRTCCAATAGAGCCCCCATGCACCTGGGGCAGGAGCAATGTGCAGCCTTGCTCTGGGCAGGCAGACTCCAGGCAGCACTGSCAGTGGGGCTGGGGTCAGCGCTGGGGAGAAGGTCCTGGGACCTGGTAGGCAGCCAGCTGAGCAAGGCCAGCCATGCATYTGATCAGTGACGGGGCCAGCAGCACCTGCAGCAGTGTGAGCAGAGCTCAGCTTTGCAACAGAGGTGGCTTTGAGGCACCTAACAGCACACCAGCACCTATGGGGAGGGGATGGAGAGAGCAGGGACAGGCTCTTCACAGTGGTGCCTGGCAAGAGGGTGAGAATTAACGGGCATAAGCTGAAACTAAAGAGGTTCAGGCTGGAGATAAGGAAAAAAATTTTCCCACAGGGACAGCCAGGCAGTGGAGCAGGTTTCCTAGAGAGATTGTGCCATCTCTGTCATTGGATGTTCTTGAACCCCAACTGGACAAAATCCTGAGTATCCTGGTCTGATCTCACAGATGACCCTGCTTTGGGCAGGAGGTTGGGCTAGTGTCCTCCCAAGGTCACTTCCAGCCTGAATGACTCCGTGAATGCTTTTATGTTGAGCAGTCTAAGATCTCTGTGTGAAAAAAAAATATCCTTGAGCCCAAAAATTCCTGTTAGACTTTTCATCCTCTGTGGTTGTCTTTGCTGATGTACTGAGAGTGGATTCACAAATGGAATTATTCCTACGGATTTGTTGTGACAGAAGTGTCTTTGGGAGGCTTTTGGCCATATTTCCTCCTGATTATTGGTTGCTACAGATTTAACTCTGCTGCAATGTCAGAAAAAGCCCCCTCAGTCTTAGAGTCTTTGATACTGATTCCTGTGGTGTTCTGTGTAGCATTCTGACTTTTCTGGTCATTTCTTGTGGTGACCATTCTTTCAAAGATGTATCATGCATGCTTTAATATCATAGATGAGGATTTCAGATTCACTGATTACTTTTGTTTCTCTGTTTCGTCCATCACATTGTCTAAAACCAGTCTTTTCCTGATTGAGATGATGCCTCCTCARTATCAAAGCAGCTCCCTGCTGGGCACATTCCCAAGACCAGCCAGAGTCCTGCTAACTCCTGACCAATTTTCAGTGGGACTGCTCATGGATTGCAGTGCCATTCAGCATGAATTAGAGAGACACAATCTGCATCCACACAAACAGTATTCTATTAAAAATACTAATAGGCTTAATATACACATGCTAGTAAGCAAGAAGCCTATTACCTTTCACTAGTAATCCTCCCTCCTATTTCCATTTCCTTGTGTAGTATCACCTTTTTAGATCACATCCGACCTAAACTACAGATTCTTCAGGATGGATTCTTTATTTTAACTGTTCATTTAAGTGGCAATAATAAAATAATGCAGAACTAGTCACGAAACCAGAGGTGGAGCTTCTTGTCACCTAGTTTCACATAGCTAAGCACTGAGTGGGAGTAGATTTTGGCAGGCCAAGGCAAAAAACAAGTTTGTTTGTCTTTGTCCTGCATCGTGATAAATCTTCCAGTCATGTAAAAGTGCTATCTCGAGACACAGGATCCCAAGACTGTTCTGCCTATGTGAAAATTAGGTGAAAGGTGAGTGTACAGCATAAATCACTGTAGCTGAGTCAGCAACATGAAGAGTTTTGTAATATTAAAAATGTTTCTCTCTTCCAAACAGATCCTACTGTGTAAATACTTCAGTATGTAATACTGAGTCTGACTAAGAAAAACCTGATTTGCTTTTAAGCACATTTGAGGCCAAGGCTCACTGTCTTATTAAGTGTGTGTGCCCAGTGCAGAATAATGGTGCCCTGGTTTGCAGTGGTATCTCCGAACTACCATAATAAATATCAGTCACAGTGAGGGTGTTCATCTTAGGAGAAAAAGGCAAATTGCTTGATTAATRTAAGACCGGACAAAACACAATGAAATATCATGTGAGGATCAGGGAATGGCATAGCTGACTTATTTTTAAGGGTGATTTTCATCTTTGCCTTCTGTGATTTTAGTGTCTCTAACRTCAGCTGCAGTCACGGACATAACTACCCACAGAAAATGACTGTCATACTGAAGAAAGTCCTTGCTGGTTTGATTTTTCCCAGTAGAAACAAAGACTTTGTRTTCCCTGGCCAAAACTCTATTTTTTGCCTGTAAATAAATTTTAGTTAAGAATAAAAAAAAMMCAAACACAAGAGGGTGTGTAAATAGTATATAGCAAGTTAATATATAAAGCATACTTATGTAAGTTAACATACRCAAATTAATATAAAGGGGAGAGCATAATTGTGTAGGAGGGTGTCTAAATCTTGGGGACAACATAGCTGCCACAAATTTCAAGTAATCTTAGAGCTGCGAGTTGCTTCTTTGCTTCTGGCTGCTTTCCAAAATATTTCTGAAGGTGATTACTTTGTTGCCTTTGTAGCTTTCAGGAAAGTCTTGAACATCSCGAAAGACATTTTGTGTGATACATATTTCAAGGGTGTACCAATCCACCCCAAAAGAACAGAAAAAGCCTGACGGCTCACTTTAATACCTGCCTACTGATAGGACAAGCTTTAAGAAAAAAAAAATATGATCAAGACTCTTTGCTTCAAGTAAACTTCAAGTAGTTGATTATTATAGTGCAAATGAAGTTAAACTGAAAGAAAAATAAAGAAAATACTTCATTAAACTCTGTTTGAAACTGTGGTGTTGCCCATTAATTTCAGCTCATGGCATATACTAACAAGGAAATTTCCTTGGCTGAGTCTGGTATTAAYGAATAACCAAGGGATGCTTCTCAGCTTTCACAGCTGAGGGTCTCATTCCTAAAAAGAACAYCAAAGCCTCCAAATACTGCATTACAAAACAGGACTCAGGCATGGGATGCAGCTTACTTAACAGAGCCTGGAGTTTTTTCATTTTCCTTTCAATCAAAGTATCAAAGACCCATTCTTTTTTCTTTAATTCACATTAGACAAACTCATAAGGGGTGTGAACATATCAGAAACATCTCTACATGGTGTTTTACCTTACTTCTCTCTGCTTAATTTATGAAAATACAAATTAAGCATTGTTAGGTTTGCTTCTCTGTACAGAAACTTGATTTTTATGCTTTTCCTATTCAAGAGTTCTCTCCGATAGTAATTCTCTGCTCTTGTCACCCTGCTCAGTAGGTGGTAGGGAGAGTTGACTGGACTGAAACTTCAGCTGGACTTCTTCTTAGGCCACACAACACACATCATTAAAACCTTCCCTTAATTTTCCAAAGTGATACAAAAACTATAACCAATGTCATATTGGTTACRTGGGAATTCTGACAATCTTGAAACTTCTGACAGATCCTGTGAGTGAGGTACCAAGAGCATGACATGACATATCAACATTGCAGAAGACAAACGTGGCAAAGAGTCTTGTAAGTATGCACCTGCCCTCCCTGCAGTACTGATGAAACACGCAATTACGCTCTGGAGGTGTAACATAATCTGTGTTATGCAAAGCACTTCTTGCATGACTATCATTCTTACACCTGTACATTTTAAATCATGCACCGTAAGCTTTCTCATTCAAATAACTTACTAATTTTACAATTTACCGTTGCTGTGTGGCATTGCAGGGAAACTAAACATGACACTTGAAAATTAATGGATGTCTGGCATGCTGTGAGGGTCCCACTCTGGTAGCATTCTGATCTTGAGGTTAGGGTAAGGGTGTTTGATTTTTAACCTTATTCCTTTATGGGCTCGGCTTTCTAGGCCTTCTTSGGGAAAAAATGGCAGTAGTATGAGTTGTTGTGGACTAAGCAGGCCCAGGACAGGAGTTAGGAGTATTAACGAGAGTTACAGGTGGAGCGTGCTAAACTGAAGCGGCTCTTCCCTGCTGACTTTCTGTCAACTGAAAAATGACTCCCCTACTCAACTGACAGTACAGGTGTCTCCAGGTGTGTAGAGGGAATGGGCTTAGACAGTGCTACACACCCAGACCCGAAGGAGGGGAAACAAGAGGACATCTTGAAGGCACTTGAAGCACCACTGTGTAGATATTAACCTCAGATTGATGGTACTCCCAGCAGAAAAGCAAGCTAGGATGACAGATGTATCAGGGACTGAATCATGCTGCCAGAATATCCCTGTGAAGCAGAAGCAAATTCTGCTTGTCACTGCAAGCACAATCCAGTGGTATTGGGGACACCTGACAAACTGCACAACCTTCTCCTGTCTATGGGTAATGGTATGACAGGAACATTGTGATTTCATTGCAGAAGAATATCTTGGTGAGCCTCAAACTTGTTCACCTCAGGATCATAACAGTTGTGTAACCTTCACAGAACTGTTGCCACATGTGAACATTTTGCTACTGCTACGGCTTTCAAAGCTGTGTTTCTTCCACCTTTTCCATGAGTCACACAGAGTACACGATGATCACAGCCTATTGGGACAGATTCTGTGTATAAGCTGTTCCAACTATATTGACAACCCTATGAATTTTCACCAGCTATATTTTCCCTCTTTTCCACGTCTCCCAGAGTTAACATTAAGTATAATGTTTCAACAGCAAGTCAGGCAACATAATGTTCATTAATTTCTGCAGTATAAAAAATCTGCCATTATGCAYTGCAGCCAAGATAGGAAGGGAGAGTTCCAGCACAAAACGGTGAATACCCTTGGAAGGTCTCAGGATACCAAATCATTTGCTTGAATACAGTCATAAGCMGAAACCTGACTTAACAACATTTTGCAACGATTATGACATTTTTGATCCATGATCCTGAAAGTACTTAGTGATGAAATAATTTACTTAAGGTCAGGCTTGGAGGCAGTGATAAGAATTGGCATCAGACGTAAGAAGACAGCACTTAGATAAAATAAAGCACACTGCATGTTTGTAGTTTTATCTCTGGCTCTTGAGCAAATAACATCCTCAGAACTGCCAGTCCCCCAGACTACATGAGACACTGTGTGTTAATAAAATCTTGTGGCTACCAACAATAACATACCTGTCAGAAGAACTGGACCTTTTCCTCAAATCAATATATCCTTGCTATGAAGTAGCTAGAGAATCTGTTTTCTGTGGGTTAATTTCTATTTTTTCCTTAAACAAATCAAACCTTTGTCATTAGATTTTACAGACCAACAAAGAGAGGAGACACTGATGTTTACAGAGATTTGCTAAAGATCACAATTTGGAAAATATTTTACTCAATGACATTTTCAGTTTCAGTGATACTACACTTCAGGAAACAATGGAGGGTGGATTTTCAGTAGTTAATCTTTTACGGCACTTTAATGTCAGCCCAAAACAAAGCCTCCCTCTGTGCTCCATCAGGTGTGGAACACAAAACCAAACAGATGACTAACTAAAGTCTGAAGAAAGTTAGAGTAAAAATGCCTSGAGACTCACAGATGTTTTGAAACATGAGATTCATCCTCCTAGATTAGAACACTATTACATCCAGCCTGGTCTCACACCTCCTCCAGCAGTTAACAATATTCAATGCTTCTGAAGAGGGAATAAACAGATAATACCTGGTTGGTGTGGAAACACGTAATGAGAGGTGAAAGGTGAAGGGAAGAGGAATAGTCTGTCATCATTAGTGTATGTGAGGCTTTCTGACCACAACACTGCCTTTCACTACCACCAGCTGTTGAAGGGACAGTTATCAAAGTGCAGCAGAAATAGCATCAGCATAGTCCTAAGGCAGACAGCTTGACATGGTTGTCTCCTGAGCTCAGGTAAGTTCTGATCCTGATCATTATGTCAATGCTCCTGTATAGTTAGAAGAACTGAGCTCTCCTCAGAGCTACCACTGCTGCTGTAAAGCCTTGAAACATTTAATTGCAAAGGTCTACTTACTATAGCTCTATAAAAATCACATCTTGCAGGGCCTATTCTTTAAGGGCCCTTCCCTATACCAGATATCACAGTTCCTGAGTGCACTCCAAATACCCGTTAGTGTGCTATCTGATGTATTAAGTCACGTGGCCTTGCAAAAAGCTGCATTTGTTTTGGATTATAATGTCCAAGAAACTATCAACACTTTATCATTCTGGAAGTGTTCAGTGTACAGTTAAGCCTATAAAAAAGGAATTCACCACCAGCCGTTACTCCTCCTGAGATCATGATGTCACTCCCTGTTCGCTGTCCACTGTAGTATGGACCGGGACACTTACCCCATATACAAAGGATTTCACATGGCAGGTGCTCGTTTCCTCAGACTCTCCAGCTAGGAACAGGTAATCCCAGAGAAGATCAGGTTTGAAGTCTGCACTGACCACAGGGAGATCTTTTGAATACCTTTCCTAGCCAGATGCATAGCACTAGATGTGGTCACGCAACTGAAGGAGGCTGTCAGTACACAACGTCCACCCAAATTTCAAAGCCAGTCTCCTCCTGCCTCTGTTTGTCAAGGGCTTCAGTGTTTCCAAACTTCTGACTGCTCTTTTCTGTGAGTTTTCAGGACATCCTATTCTCCTGAGTCAACTACTTCCCTCATTTACTTACACCTTTGCTGTATTTGTTCAAGGCCCTCCATCCTAATGATAACAGGGGGCTGCTTACTCTTTTGTCAGAGGGAAAGAGCATTCTCCTTCTGTGTTTCTTTCTTGTTATGTCTGAAGGGCTTGAYAGACAACAGCAGGCCATCCTTCCAGCAGAAACGGGATTACTCAGTGCTCAAACTAGTCCCCCTGCTCTCCCATTTGTAAGTCATTCCTAACCACAGTAGAAACTTCTGAGATGGTATCTGAACTACAGTCTTGTTGCGAAGCTGGCAGTTATCTGGCTTCCAAGTCTTCAGAGCTGGATGACGCTATTACCTGTCAAACCCAGCACGCTGCAGAATGTCAACCACTTAGCTTCATTTCAGCTYAGACCAGAAGATATTGAGTCTGACTGTGATAAGGAAGCATCTAGAGGAACTGCCAAAAGTCTCTGACAACCCCATCTATCAAGGGAAACTGCTCAACCATAATTACAAAAGCCCCTAAGTTCAGACACTGTCTAGATACACCTGTGCTTCTTCTCACCCTAACACCCCTAACTAGAGGAACTCTTCCCCTAGTTCCTGCATGGAAAAAATTACTCTCTCTTTTCTATAATTTAGTGCACACCTCTATCATTCAAGCCACTTAGAGCAGGCTATAACAAGGTATTCTCCCTCTTCAGGAGACTTGCGAAAACTTCACCTCATGAGGTATAATGCTTCCTACCACTGTCAGCATTTCCTTGTTTCTGTTACAGTTTTCTGTCCTGGTGAATGTAGCTTGCCAGGTATAACTGAAGTGTGACAAAATATTAAACATTAGAGGTGCAAATCATATTACTGTGTCTTTATTACATAGTTATTCTTCATTTTATGTGCAAAAATGTTCAGTTAGAAAAGATGTCCATATTTAAACCCATATGTAAGCCTCACAAGTAAAAAAGCGTCGTATGTAAACCAAGCAGATTTTTACTAAGTGTTTACGTTAGAATGCAATAGTTGATCACTTGCATGAGCCTCACAGATTTGCCTTAGCATCCTATTTGCTACCCCAGTCTATAAATACATCACAAATTATTTGACTTAGCAAATGATCTTTTCAGCTGTATTATTCAAAACTTGTTATTTTGCTATTCATGAAAAAAACTGGCCACATCAGCAATTAATATTGTGGCCAGTGCTGAAGCACTTAGCTTCTCCATACCCAAGTCCCAAGACGCCTGAGGCTGGCTGCTGATGATAGCTGCCCAAGATGGTAGAGCAGTTTTATCCAGTCATAGGCCTATCCTGAAGAGGACTATTCAAGCTATTTACAAATATCCACTGAAGCCAAGAGAACAAAAAACTGCAGCTAATCAGTAACCTCAGGTCAGTATTATGGTTAGCCTGGCCATTGCCTTTTCTATTAAGAATTCCATTAATATCTAACTTTTCACAACTCTGGATACGCAGAAGAAAAGCAAATGTAAATGCCTCAGATCAGTCATCAAATGAGCTCACAGAAAGTAGCAACCACTACCAAGAGTTAGCAAGTGCAGGAAATGTGTATGAAAGAATGCCTAGGAGTCTTAGTTAGTGTAATAACCACACCAAGACCTGGAAAAGTGTCTGCATTAAAGCGAACACAAATCGTATTAACTACCACCTGATAACACATGCAGACTTTGTGTTTCTTTTCTTCCTTCCGCAGTTTTCTCTTTGGTTTCCTTCACCTAGATGCACTACTTTCAGACAATTCCCCTTATATGTGGTACACCCCTAAGGACTCTGCAGATGCGTCTTCCCTGAGTTTGGACATGTGTATTTCACAGTATTGTAATTTTATTATAATTTTCAAATTTTATAAAACCACAAAATATTGTTCTTGCTTTCGTCCTGTGGCCTTTGCTACATAACCTAGTGAGCCCTTGCTAACACATGCATAGCATAGTGTTCTCTGCACCTCTTCAGCCACCCTGCTGTTAGCATGTTGTCCTCTTTCACTTCTCCACCTTTCACCTTTCCACTGGTCTCACTTGGGTGAAAGACAAGCTGTCTTTCAGAAGTTGTGGGTGCGCCATCACTGGAAGTGTTCAAGGTCAGGTTGGACATGGCTTTGAGCACCCTGATCTAGTGAAAGATGTCCCTGCCCATGGCAGGGGGGTTGGACTAGACGATCTTTAAAGGTCCCTTCCAACCCAAACCGTTCTATGAGTCTATGGTTCTATGGTGCATGTGTCACAAAGTCCTGCATCATGAATCCACCACTCACACAACACAGTGGAGCAAACTGCTATTGAGCCTGCTGAAGGAAATGTTAAATATGTGAAGCGTTTCCTGTGGCGTATTGAAACACGGACTCGACTTGTGGAGTAAGCGAGACCCAGTTTATTTTACAAGTGGGTTTTTATATGTTTCTCTCCTTGAACATTAGCTTTCTCATTTCATTCTTGTCTAATCAATAGTTAGGTCACGCACAAGCTTAACCAATAAAATCACTAATCACGCACTGTACATGTTCATACTTGTTTAACAAACTAAGTTTTAACACTTCTTAATGATTTCCTACTGCAACATTCTTTTACTATCAYWAGCACAGCAACTTTAGCAACTTTATTATCTACAAGGCTAGTGACTAAAACACCTGTTGAAACAAACCAGAAGTTTTACTGACAATGTTCCATATCTTAAAGCTTTTTCATTCCCATGGCTTTCTTCCAACGAGCATGACAGCATCCTCCTCCCGGGGTCGATTTGACACCGCCGAACTGGCTCGAGAGATACCCACAGTTTCCCAGCAGTGATACAGATGCAGAGATGGTTTGTTATTAAGCATTGAGGGCRGGTAGGCTAATGACAAGGACTGAGAACTGCACTATTTAATGGAGGGCAGTATTTCAGCTTCGTGTCTCTGTGTGAACTGTTGCCTAAGAGATCCTGGCAAAAGTTTCAGAGGCTGTTTTGAAGACAGTGTAGACAGTGATGGCATCATAACAACAGCAACCCAACAGAACCAGGCAGACGTGGATGTTGAACTGATGCTGTTTCTAATGGCAGGTGCTCACTGCAGAATGGCTTTTCTAGGCCAGAAATGCAACCCAGAACTGCTGGGAGTGACCAATCTAACTTTACACTTTGCACATGCCTGAGTTAGGAGATAGGTTTGATAGCTAAGGGGAAGAGTGATACCCCTCCGCCAAGTCCGAGCAATGAGATATACTGAGCACTCCAGAGAGAAAAATATAGAGTACTTCTATCATTGACTATACAGGGAGCCTGACTCTAAATACCTGGAATTAAACAATGTATGTGCCTCCCTTGTGATTAAAAACACATGATGACCACTAGAAGGTCCAGAATTTGGTAACCTTCCTACCTGTGCAGCACAGAAGGGGCTTGTCATTGCTGTTCTGCTGCTTCAGATTTAGACTCATGTCACCAAAATTAAGCGTCCCTGGCATAGTTTGATTCATCAAATATTGCTGCAGTTGTTCCAACCAAGCAAATGAAGAGGTATCCTGGGTTTCTTCCTTTTCCTTCTTGATCTATACAGCTATGACAGAAAAATKACTTTTTTTCCCCTCAGAAGAATGCTAGTCTTTTGTTCTTAGTTTCCACACTCCTGCCTGAAGTGAATAAAATATCTTACCAAATAATATATACTGAAGTAAGCAGTCAGTAGGAAACACAGCAGCAATGAATACACTGCATCTTTTTTTAAGCCACTGAAAAAAGGTGCAGTGTATCATGAGTTGGACTAGTCAACAAACTGAAACATTTCATCAATAACCATCCTCATCTGCAATTTTTAAAAATTTATCTGCCCCTTCTATTTGATTTCACTGAGAAACACTGAAACAAATTCAGCTGTTTTGCCTAGTGGTTTTCACTGAAATCATGATCAAAGATTGAGACTCAGTTAGCCAAAATGTAAATGTTCTCTGAGGTAGTGCTTTATGTTTTCACCAAGTTTCTACAGCTAGCATACCAGTGGCATGCTATAATACTTCATTATCACGCCACAGAATGTCTTAGTCCAATTTGTAAAATGAACCATAATAAAACTCCAATCTTAAAAAAATCAATGGAATAAAAACACTTCTCTCACCTTGCTAAAGATTTTATGTGTCTCCAGGGATGTTTGGGGCTAGCACRTTCTTCACAGGGTCACTTTTAAATGGGTCTCCTCTACCATGCAAATGACCCAGGACTGGGGTCATCTTCTACCTCCACTCCGATGCATGCTTTGTTTAGTATAAGATGATGTTTGCAAATGTACTTCAAAAAACATTCTTAATATTAGAATGGTACTACTCAATTATTTGAAGTTATTTCGGGGCTTAGCTGAGACATGTGTGACAGAAGTATTTTTCATACCAAAAAAAGAATTATTTAAAAATATTACATACTTCCTCCTCAACAAACAGGGTGTGCAAAAACAATGCAAAAATCTTTAGTTGTATGGGAACAACCACATACCCTACATACATGTTTTTTCAAAGAAGATGACATGATAATTTGCAGTATTCAGGAACTGTTAAACAAAAATGTTTAAGTTCACAATGTTTCTGTGGCAGCATAATAATTTAGCTGTCACTAATTTCCATTTCTTTCTCCTTTGGAAGCAAGTAAATCAAACAGCAAAGAAAATACATCAAAATTCCATGAAAACATTGMACTTTTATTTCAGTGGCTATCACTTAAAGCCAATTCCCCTTTTGAGCTTCCCCTCTTCTGACAGAGGAGATGTTTCTTTAGGCCAATAGGAGTATCCCTTGCTTGGGAGATACCTGGGGAGCTGAAGCACTTCTCTTTCAGTCCCTGTGGGATTTTTCTGCCTACACTTTGCTCTTGCAAATGAAGACTGTTTACCTAGATGTGTGACAATGACAGCCTCTAGTGGAGCTCAATTACATCCACAGCAGCCTTTCATAGAACCTCTTCCGCAAGCACTGCAGGATTTGCTTTACTTGGACGTGTATTTTTCTACAAATGTTGGTGACGAATGAATATCACCACAAGCTTCTTYGTTTTTTCATGCACTCTAATTAGATATTAGCTACATGCCCTGGTTCATCAAGTTGTTTTGTTTTCCTCCCTTTATCATTTCTTACCAATTATATTTTCAGGTTCCTTTTTGTCTAAAATGAAAGTGAGTATAAAGTTTTATTGCTTTTCTCATTACGCTGATTCACAAGTAAAAAAAAATTTATTTGGCATTTGTTCTCACTTGAGATGGCACAGCGTTACTTACTACCAGATATCTTTAATATCTTCGTTTTTCTCTGCAGTCTTCAGCTGTCTTGTTTGAAAGTAGAATTTTTGTCTTTCTCTCCTTCATGAAACTGTTTGCCAATATCACACGACTTCCTGCCAATAAGGAGGAATTTTACCTTGATGTAAAAGTTATTATTATCACCGTTATGATAAAATTTGGCAATTCTGGTTGAGATGTTCTGACAAAAGGCAGTCTCTTAGTGACTAAAATGATCTAACACGCGATAAGATCAACCTGATATTACCTGATTCAAAGTACCTATTAAAAAGTAAACACTGAAATATCACTGTAGGCGTGAGCAGTGTTGCAAAACAAAGGCCAATTTAACAAACCACAACAAATTATAACATAGAGAATATGATTACTTGTGGGATAAACATAATCCCATCAACCCATATTTCTTCATACTGAGGCATCAATTTTAGAGGTGCATTATATAGCTGATGTAACTAGAGCAGCTAAGACTGTAAAAATCCAAAGACTCCACAGTTCTTGTTTACCAGTTAAACTCTTCCAATTTCCTCAGTGAAGCACAATTCTATAATAATGTCTCTCTAGGAATAAGGTGAATAAGGTGATTTGATTCTACAAATGACTGTTCTTTTTGTTTGGACAGTAAGTTACAAAGGTGGTTTTCTAGAGCCAAACACTTCTTCATTAGGGAGACTATTGCCTTGTACAAACCACCAACTTCAGTGGGTTCTCCAGTCACAATGGATCATTCTTTAAGCCTTTACATTGAATGGGATGAGCCTCGCAACTCTAAAATACAAACAATCCAGTACCTACTTAGTAAGATCAACCCTCTTCATGCCTCTCCTCCCTGTTCTTGAAAGGAGAATACCATAAACATGCAAGCTAACATATAGACATATAACAGTAGATCTTAGAATAAGCGAGGACAACCTGGTTCACATGGATTGTGCRGTATGTATTCTGTGAAGAAGGACAGATCATTCCCAGTTTTATCTTCTTCTTTTAACTTAATTGCAAATAAACCTCAAGTAAACAAGAAAAGCAAAGCATCTATCTGAAAATGTGGATACCATGTCCATGATGTGTCCTCCTCCACCATTATTAAGTGTCTGTACTTCTGTAAATCAGAAAGCAAGCCATGGAAATGAACTAAGTATGATCAAGAGGAAAGGACTGTCAGCCAAATAACAAGTTATTGAAAGATAGCATGCCTATGAAATGACATGTCCAGGAAGTGCATTAGTCAATCTTCAAGGATGCTGAAGGCTCTTGAAAAGCCATTCCTGATTTACCTCCAAAGAGCGCAGGTATCAAGAGATTGCATTGTTCTGGATAGACAGAGATTTTTTTTTTTGTGCTGCAATGGCTGCATTAGTTGATTTAATCTGAATTCCTAGCACTTTTAATGAAAGATGTTTGGATAACAACACCTGGATTCATTCACTACCTGGTACTTACAGATGTATTCCAAACTTCTAGTGCCTCTGTAACATATTTAATGGATAATTTTTTTTTTTTTCATTTTCTGTTAGATATATCAACCACAAACCTCCCTCAGAATCTTGCATTAAATAGCAGGATCACTATGACTGAAACTTCTAAAGCTCAATATTGTAAAAATAAGTCACTGGCACAGGAAGGATGTCAGCTTTATTTGATGCCCTAATCTCTGACTGCCAGTTGACTCCAAGGCTGGTGTCTTAAATAGGCATTTTAGCATAATCTTTCAACTGTCAGAACTTAGCATATGTGGCAGCACTGAAATAGGCCTACCAGAAGTGGACTCTGTCCAGGCAACTGCTGAAGTAAGCTCAAAAAAGCAAAAATGGCAGGAGATTTCAGAATACCAAAGAACTATTCTTCTAGGATAAATAATTTGCAGTAGAGGCAGAAATATAGATTTGATAAATGATAGAAAAGAAGCCAAAACCCCTTCCATTGGGATTGTTAAGAAAAATCCCATTGGCTTCAAGAATGCTGCTTCAGCATTGATAGGCTTCTGCTTGTAGTTGGGAAGAACTTTCATCAATCAAGGTAGTCTTGCGGAATTCTGGACTTCAGAGTTACCTGCTGTTGCCAATGGCCAAAAGATTTGTTATGGTTTTGCATTTAAGCAAAAGTATCAGGACTGAGATGTCTTTCCAGAGAAGTCAAATACAAAAGCAGATCACTGAAAAGTCTTCAGACCATTAGCTGGGTAGGACTGCTTCTGCATGCTGAGCTAAAGAGCTGTGAGAGACAATTTTCCCTATTTCAGGCTTTTTCAGCCTGAGAGTGTTAGCCATTATCAGCTCAACATACATGCTTCACACCAGTAACAGATTAATCCTTCCACTACAGGATTTAGTCATAAAAGGAAGACAACGTGGCTTTGTTCTTCCAAAAATCTTAATGAAAGGTCAGTCAGACAAGTGCTTTAAGAGTCATATTTATCCTCTGGACAGCTTTTTCCACGGAGTTACCTTTAATTCCAGCTGGTTATATGTAAATCAATGACTGTAAAAAGTATTCAGAGAAATGGTACTCACAAATCACGGTGATGCAGTGAAAGGGTCTTAACTTTTATTTTCCTGTACTCTTCCCTCATACCCTGTATCTGTAGGCTTGTTTGTAAAGAAATTAAATTTAAAAGAAATCGTTCAGATTTTTAATGACAGTTGGGGTGTATGCTAGATGTTAATAAAAAGTCCCCTTTTTCTTATAAAAATGATGGCCAATTAAATAATGTGATGCAATGTAAAGCACATTACAAATGTGGCTGAATTAATAAATGCACACAGTTAGATTCACATTTGCTAAAGAAAGACTGGTAAGGTAGTATCACCCTACCAGTTAGAGCATTTAAGTGACTAACAACATAGGTAGAATCAATTTGCTTTTTTTGGTGGAGAATTTATCTAATGAATTTTCTTTCCAAAAAAAACTAGTTAATCAAGATGTAATGTATCATGATGGCAACCTACATAAAAATCCAAACTTAATATAGTTTAATTTAAATAAAATTAGGCACATGCTTACTGTCAAGGTACCAGTGAACGAGTGTAAGTTACTTGATAAACACTTGCAATGAAATGCAGTGAAATGCAAAGACGGCTCTTGCCATCGGAAGCCTCTATGGTAGATACTGAAAGTTTTCTTCTTCCTAGTTTCTTCAGCTACCACAGAGCAGTGAGCAATTCCTACAAAATTAAAGTGTTCAAAGAGCAGGAATTCCTTTTTCCTATTACAAGTTATGATTAGAAATTAGATATGAATATTACTAGTTTGGGTATGTCGAAGGAATTAGTAACTAGAAACAATCACTTTAATTCACAAATAACTTCTTTATTTAACAAGTTCACTTCAAATGGCAAATATAGTTTTGCATAAGAAAAAAGACAAAGTTTTTTACAATTTATTGAATTTCAGTTTCTACCCAAACAGACCCTGAGACAACAAGAAAAATTTGAGTGACACATTTTAAAAAGCGTTACTTACCATTTGCAAACAAAATAAAACGTATTAAAATGAAGAATCCAAACAAGACAATTTGAAGCTATTTACTTTAATAAATATCCCTATAAATGTTTTTCACTGGAAAAAAATATTAAGCGTCATGTAATGACTGCATTTAGTTGAAAATAAACAGAAAAAAAAATACAGGCTAAAAAAAATCAACCTTTCTTTAAAAAAGTTTTAAGCAAAATTTTTAAAAAATATTAAATTGTTAGGAGAGGAAGAGATGAAGTAATAGTACTGTTGTCTGGCCTTATCAATGTTTGGAAAAGAGCTCCAAATATTCCCTCATTTAATGCTTTACCTTTACCAACCTTCCCCTGTTAGTCTTGCCCCACTGGATTCTGTTTTTTGGTTTGGTTTGGTTTGGTTTTTTTAAGAAGTACACTGTTTCTCATTTCTGTCATTTTTCATGTTGACATCTTGTTGCTGTATCCACTGGCAAAGGCTGGCATGCTACATAAATATTATTTGCCTTTTCCTATCTGTAAGGATCTGTAATTTCTCATGTTCTTGGCTTGTTTATATACCACAGGTCAGGGCTGGCCACCTGCGTAACTCAACATGATTTAATTTATTTAAAACATGTTCTCCTGATAGCTGATTTAACTCATGATCAAAACAGATTAGATCAATCACTTCAATGCTTTACCCTGCATGACTACTTTACAATCAGTAACTTATACTGTTTTATTCCATTTTTCATAGAATCAACCCAAAAGATCAATACATACCTTGTTTTCTGATGAGGATTCACTACAGTATTTTAAAAAAGATAGTTTCACAGGTTGCCATTAACATATCTGCTCTAAGTTGTTTCTGTTAATTCCATGAAATTATGAAGCATCAAAAGGCTTTCCACCCCTCTGCATTTAAAATCCAGTAGAAACACTGATTTCACTGGATTCATTGAAAGTAGACTTGCAAAAGCAACTTTAATACTATGCCCTTTATTAAAGCTGTGAATGACTTTGCATTAAGACACTCACCTGTGATCAACTCTGGTTTCTTTAACTGGAACTGAGTACACATTAGCAGCATTTTCTCTCTTAATAGTCCAGTAATAGAGTCACACCCAGATTAAGTGTATTTATCAGAGAAAGAAAGCCTTACTCACACAAAGTTTTGTACAGTCAGAACGTAGTGAGACTACGCACAGGGTCTGCTCACACAATCAGAGGTCAGATGGTACAACTCTCATTCACCGTACTGATAAGAAAGAACTCTTTCCAAGAAAGAATTCTTCCCACTTCTGAATTCAATGGGGTTTGCAACATGAGTAAGAGAGAACCAGCAGGACATAAAGGATTAGCCTCTAAGAGTAGTTTTCATTCTGAAATGCATGCTTACCTGTGATTCTCGCCACTTTCAAGATACTGTGACACAGACCACTTTGTAATGACTGTAAAATGGATTCTCCGTGCTCTCCTTCCCTTCTTCATTCCTCCTCCTGCACAGAATATTATTTTCCTTGCAATTMATTTAATTACTTCATTCATAAGGAAACAGACAGCTCATTAAGGAATCAGTTGCATACTTTACAGAGCCAGTCCTAAGTAGGATATGAGGCAATTAGACCACCACAGAGATATTTTAAGAAGCTGTGTCCCTTCATATTTGTGATTTTTCCGCATTTTTTTCTTCTGCTAGATGAGCATGTATATATAAGCAAGATTTTTCTCAGCTGCTGTTCATCCTCTAAAACTTGCATGATTGATTGTATTTATACAACCATATTTACAAAAGATATAACTGTTCTATCAACAAGACCCACGCCACTCAATTCATGGAGAACGAAGTACTGCCCATCGTCAGAGAAGATCAGGTTCGAGACCATCTAAGGAACCTGAATGCACACAAGTCCGTGGGACTTGAGATGTATGCAAGGGTCCTGAGGGAACTGGGAGATAAAGTTGCTAAGCCACTATCCATCATATTTGAAAAGTCATGGCAGACTGGTGATGTTCCCAGTGACTGGAAAAGGGGAAACATAACCCCCATTTTTAAAAAGGGAAAGAAGGAAGACCTGGGGAACTACAGGCCAGTCAGTCTCACCTCTGTGCCTGGGAAGATCATGGAGCAGGCTAAGGCACGTGGAAAATAGAGAAGTGACAGCCAACATGGCTTCACTAAAGGCAAATCGTGCCTGATATTTGGTGGCTTCTATGACAGGGTTACAGCGTTGGTGGATAAGGGAAGAGCGACTGACATCATCTACCTGGACTTGTGCAAAGCATTTGATGGTGTCCCACACACATGTCCTTGTCTCTAAAATGGAGAGACATGGATTTGACGATGTCGTGATTTTGGCTGGGATAGAGTTAATTTTCTTCCTAGTAGCTGGTATAGTGCTGTGTTTTGGATTTAGTATGAGAATAATGCTGATAACACACTGATGTTTTAGTTGTTGCTAAGCAGTGCTTACATTAAGTCAAGGACTTTTCAGCTTCCCGTGCTCTGCCAGGTGCACAAGAAGTTGGGAAGAGGCACAGTCAAGACAGCTGACCCAAACTGGCCAAAGGGATATTCCATACCATATGATGTCATGCTCAGTATATAAACTGTGGGAGTTTGGCCGGGGGTGGCGTGCACTGCTTGGGGACTGGCTGGGCATTGGTCAACAGGTGGTGAGCAATTGCATTGTCGATCACTTGTTTTGTATATTCTTTTATCATTACTATTATTATTATTTCTCCTTCCTTTTGTGTTCTATTAAACTGTCCTTATCTCAACCCACGAATTTTACTTTTTTATTTCAATTCTCTTCCCCATCCCACTAGCGGGGAGAGTGAGCTAGCAGCTGTGTGGTGTTTGGCTGCCTGCCAGGTTAAACCACAACAGACGAGTGGACCACTCAATGGATGAGGAATTGGCTGGACGGTCACACTCAAAGAGTTGGGGTCAACAGCTCGATGTCTGGGTGGAGACCAGTGACGAGTGGTGTCCCTCTGCGGTCCATATTGGGACCAGTATTATTTAACATCTTTGCTGGGGACATGGACAGTGGGATTGAGTGCACCCTCAGCAAGTTTGTGGATGACACCAAGCTGAGTGGTGTGGTTGATACTCTAGCGGGAAGGGAAGCCATCCAGTGGGACCTTGACAGGATAGAGAGGTGAGCCTGTGTGAACCTCATGAAGTTCAACAAGGCCAACTGTAAGGTCCTGCACCCAGGTCGGGACAATCCCAAACATGGATATAGGCTGGGGGATGAGTGGGTAGAGAGCAGCCCTGCAGAGAAGGACTTGGGGGTGTTAGTGGATGAAAAGCTAGACATGAGCCGGCATCCTGCATCAAAAGAAGAGTGGCCAGCAGGTCGAGGGAGGTGATTCTGCCCCTCTACTCTGCTSTCGTGAGACCTCACCTGGAGTACTGCGTCCAGCTCTGCGGCCACCAGCACAACAAAGACATGGACCTGCATGAATGGGTCCAGAGGAGGGCCACAAAGATGATCAGGGGGATGGAGCACCTYCCCTGTGAGGACAGGCTGGGAGAGTTGGGGTTGTTCAGCCYGGAGAAGAGAAGRCTCCRGAGAGATCTTATAGCAGCCTTCCAGTACTTAAAARGGGGCCTACCGGAAAGATGGGGAGGGACTCTTGATCAGGGAGTGTGGTGATCGAACAAGGGGTAACAGTTTTAAACTGAAAGAAGGTAAACTTAGATTGAATGTTAGGAGGAAATTCTTCACTGTGAGGGTGGTGAGACACTGGCACAGGTTGCCCAGAGGAGTTCTGGATGCCCCCTCCCTGGGAGTGCTCAAGGCCAGGTTGGATGAGGCTTTGAGCAACCTGATCTAGTGGAAGGTGTCCCTGTCCATGGCAGGGGGGTTGGAACTAGATGATCTTTGAGGTCCCTTCCAACCCAAACCATTCTATGATTCTATGATGATTCTATGATCTTGCATGGGTAGCCCAGGAACAGAGACAATGATGGTCAGAAAAAAGTTGTTCTCAAAGTTTCCTAAGTCAAGAGGAAATGTTAGTCAACTATTAAGCTTCACAACTCCACATACTTATTTGATAGTCCTTTTTAGCTTTTGGTGAAAAAAAAATGATGATTTTGCTTGCCCCATTCTTCTTAAACAACACCAAGAAGAATTTGGCATAAATAGCTGCTGAAGCTTCCCTATTGCAAAAAGAAACAAAGCAAAAAAATAAACAGTCTGAATTTGGAGTTTGAAAAGGAAAGCTGTGGTTTGAATGGATGAAAAAATGGATGCATAAAAAATTGGTTGGATGGTCAGGCTCAGAGGGTGCCAGTTAATGAGTCGTACTCAACCTGGAGGCAGGTAAAATTGGGTACCCCCAGGATCTATCCCGGGACCTGTCCTGTTTAAGATCTCTATCGGTGACCTAGTGTCATGGTTTAATCTGGCAGGCAGACACCACACAGCCACTCACTCGCTCACTCCCCCCTGGTGGGATGGGGGAGAGAATCAGAAGAGTAGATGTGAGAAAACTCATGGGTTGAGATAAAGACAGTTTAATAGGTAAAGCAAAAGCCGCGCACACAAGCAAAGCAAAACTAGGAATTAATTCACTACTTCCCATCAGCAGGCAGGTGTTCAGCCATCTCCAGGAAAGCATCACACGTAACARTTACTTGGGAAGACAAATGCCATCACTCTGAACGTCCTCCCCTTCCTTCTTCTTCCCCCACCTTTATATACTGAGCATGACGTCATATGGTATGGAATACCCCTTTGGCCAGTTTGGGTCAGCTGTCTTGACTGTGCCTCTTCMCAACTTCTTGTGCACCTGGCAGAGCACGGGAAGCTGAAAAGTCCTTGACTTAATGTAAGCACTGCTTAGCAACAACTAAAACATCAGTGTGTTATCAGCATTATTCTCAYACTAAATCCAAAACACAGCACTACACCAGCTACTAGGAAGAAAATTAACTCTATCTCAGCCGAAATCAGGACACCTAGACAAGGCAAGGGGGTGCAATTTCACCAAGTATGCAGATGACACCAAGTTACGGGGACCAGTTAATAATGACAGGGGCTAGGCTGCCATCCAGAGGGTCCTGGACAGGCAGGAAGAAGGAGCTAACATCAACCGCATGAATCTCAGCCAGGAGAAATGCACAGCCCTGGAAAGGCAGAAGCCCAGCAGTGATCCCAGCCAGGGCTAGCTGGATGAGGGAGCACCTCTGAGGGGAAGGCCCTGGGCCCTGGCAGGCAGCGAGCTGAGCAGGGGCCAGAAGTGCACTGGGTAGCAACAGCAGGCATAGACTCAAAGAAGAGAGGTTCAGACTGGAGATAAGGAAAAGGTTTTCCCCCACAAAGACAGCCACACAGTGGAGCTGTGACACAGAGAGGTTATGCCACCTCCACCTTGGAGACTTCCAAAACCTAACTGGACAAAGCCCTGAGCAATCTCATCTGATTTGATGTCTGACCCTGCTTTGAGCAGGAGGTTCATCTAGAGACCTCCTGAGGTCCCTTCCAACTTAAATTAACCTATGATCCTATATTGCTTTCCTCATCCTTAATAAACTCTGTATTAAATAAATACAAATCAAAGCTGCCATTTCCACCTAACAATGCTGAGACATCTTATTCTAGCCCTTAAGCAGCTACCTGGAAGGCTAAGAAGGCTACTTCATCAATAGCCTCTACAGCCAACCAAATTTATATAAAATACAAAGCAAAGCAAAGAGCAGTGTATGGTGTTCAGCTTCTTACAACTCTTTTCATTTCAGTATCTGAGCATCACAGGTGAAGTACAAACACATGACCCAAGGACACGCTTTGTAGGTGTGTTCCAGTTCCCCCTACTTTTCTCACAGCAACTACTGCATCATTCGGAGAATTTGCCAAAGTTCTACCAATGGCTGAGGGAGAGAAGTATGTCTCTTTCAACATTCATTTCCCATATAACTACATGTTACAATGCAGTAGTGATGCAAAGCAGGAACTTGATTAAAAGACATCATAGGAAGGTATACTTGCAAATGAATGACCGTGGTATATGTAGGGATTTATATTGTGTAGCTAACCTTTTTCTCTGTGTCTTGTTTTTCTGGATGCCTTAGTTCATTGTGCTGTCTTCAAATTCTACTCTTGTAGAATGAACACTTGTTTTGTTCATTTAAGCTGGTTTATAAAAATTCTTGAYGAGTAACACAGAAAATATTTATACCGTTTATGTTTCTGTGGAGGTTTTGAATAACTCCAGGAATACACACACTGAGAGAACAAATCAGGCATAACTCCATTACATGTTATCCAAGGAGACAAATCCTCCGAAACAAAATTAATTGATTCCTTTAGCAAAAAAAAAAAAACAAACCAACCCACAACTTCACACATTTTCAATTTCTTCTGATCCCGAAGCAAAATGAAGCAAAATACTTCTTTTGTCCAAATAACAAATATTTCTTTACATCTTTATTGCTTCCTTGCCTTAATGGTATTTTACATTCAGTTCTGATTTCTGTGACTAACACAAAATGAAATGAGGAAAGAAAAAAAGAGATGTAAAAAAGACACAGGACCAAATTCTCAGTTAACATGAGTTGGTGCTGCTTATACGCAGTTAAGCTGAATTGGACCACTTGCGATCCAGCTCACAATAGACTATTTTCTAGAGAACAATGAGATATAGTCAAGATTATAACTGTATTCATACTGATCTTGTGCTCAACCCTCCAATATATTCTCAGAAAAGTCCTTCTGGAGTTCAGTGATAAATTTTATGAAAGTTGAGGAAAGAGCACAGCAGCAGATTCCATAGCCCTCGTCAGGGCTAAAACCAAATACTTCATCATCATTTCTGGCAATTGTAAAGAGCAGCCGCACTGTAAATGAGCATGAGAACACACATACAGCTGCCAAATTTCATCTCATCTCTCCCCACATTCCTTACCCTGATAGACAGTGCTAATTGGCATTCATACTATTCTCACCCATAACATTCTCAGCTTCACTCACAAGAAATCCAACTAAGATGCAGCATGTAGTCTTACAAGGAAAGTATGTGCTTGCCCAGTAAGTACCAAAGCTACCACTTTGATTTCACATAGCCTACACTGGCATCCTGCACGGAGGAAGGTTTTGCCTGGGTTCAGGTCGTGAGCTGGAAAGGCTTCTTCCATTCATGATCTTAATTGTAACAGCAGTAATATACTTAGTTAGTAATATACTAAGTATATTATATATAACTTAGTAATATACTTAGCCATCCAGATCTACAGGTATACGTGAGGAAAAGAGTCATGGCGGTAACTATGAACTGCTGCCAATTTTCTTCTGCAGGATGTGTACCCCACTAACTCTTCAATCTGATGAAGAAAACTGGAGATATCATAATCTTCATAGGATATCTCTATCCCCTTAATCACAATATGTGTTGCTGCATTGGTTCTTGGAGTAGCTAATAAGGTACTTCATCTGCTCTGGTGGTTGTCATTACTTTTACCTTTTTCCAGCTGCCTCAAAGGCTTTGCTATTAGGGTGCATTTCTCTGCTGTCACTTCCTGTTCAATTACCCATAATACACTGTTATTTTGTTTCCTGGTTTGGGGTAAAAACATGCATTTCTCTATATTCCAACTGGGAGAGGAGTGCTTCTGAAATACTTTAATCAGAAGTTCCTGTTTTGTCTATTATGCCTACTGGGCCCAACAGTTCATCTGCTACTTCTTAGAAAGCATAATAGAAATACATTTTAAAAGTATAAATATTGAGATAACAATAAAGTATTGGCATTTATACTTTTCATAGGAACTACTGTCTGGGAAACATTTGTAATATGCCTGTGCTTGGAAAAACTCTATGCTAATGCTGGGCTACACCCCTCCTCTCAGTAAAAAAAAAAAAAATACTTTGTAGCTGTAAAGACAGCATCTGTCCATATGCTTTTTAGGTAACTTTTTCCCTCACTGGGATGTACAAAAGCTAATGAAACTCTCAAAACCAGAGTGAAAAGCATAACTTTTGTTTTCCCCACAGAAATCTATCCTCATCTGGGACTCAACCTGCAAGGAGTTCTTGGAGAAGCCGTGTTTTCCTGACTCCCAACTACTGTAGCAACAGGCTGAGTGCACCTGCTGCAGCATTACCAAATATTTCTGCACTTCCGATGCATCCTCTGTGGGTATCCACCCCTAAGCTAAAAGGAGGAGGTAAGGACATGCAATACAACAGCTTTGTGGTGCCAACCAGAGTAAGAAGGTGCCATTCCAGCAAGCAGAACTGCATCTGCAGCCTAGTTGCAGCTAGGACGTGTGTAAAATCTTGGAGAGGAAGAGGGAGCATGCTCACTACTAATCTTGAAATTTCAGTCCAGGGATTAGTCAGAGCCTGGACCACAGCAGAAATTTCATGCTAAATGGCCTGCTGAGGAACACGGTTTGTTCAATAGAGAGCAGCCTGAGGGCTGTAGGAGCAATTTAGGCATCCAAATAAAAGCAAAAAAAAAAAAAAAAGAAAAGCCTTTTTCCCGAATTTGACAGCTATTTGTAGAAACTGATATTTCATAGGCTTGCTGAGCATAGGAAGCTGAAGCATTTCTGGATATTACATTCTGGCCTCATTCTAGTTCTGCTCCCAAGGTAACAGACAGCAGGTTAGCAGAAGTTTTACATACAATCACTTTAAAAACTAACCTTATCTCTTTAGCTTCTTCTCCCATACAAGCTGCTACCGGTGGACAGAAGATGAAATTTAGTTACTTAATTGCATTTACTGCTTTAAAAATACCTGCTCTGAAGATCACTCAAGCCTTCCTATCTGCTCCTCCTTAGAATTTTTCTTTTATATAGGGATTAGGGGCTATCTGCTTCTGACCCCTTGGCGGTGCTGCTTGTAAAGGAAACTCTGCAGTATTTAAGAATAACCCAACACCCCTGGTTTCAGGAGGTTTTAGGGGACTTCCCGCGGACAGCCCTGCGGCAGCTCCGAGTAAATGACCCTTTCCCCGAGGTAACATGGCCGCCGCCGGACCCTCAGCGGCCAGGGACGGGGCTCACAGTGAAAAAGCAGGCGGTCCCCTCACCCGCCGCCCCCTCGCAGCTCCGCGGCAGGGGCTGAGGGCGGGCAGCGCGCGCACACCGCGCGGGCCCTCCGCGGCGAAGGGGGGAGCGTTGGAGCAGAAAGGGCGGGAGCCCTCCGCCAACCGCGCGGCCGTGGGCGCCAAGGGTGGAGGGGCGGCAGCCAATCAGAGACGCGAGTTCCACTTCCCTCGCGGGCGGAGCGCGGGGCGGGTTGGGTCGGATCGCGGCGTCGCCCTGAGGTGGAGGCGGTCGTGCCGGGGTGTGGTAGCGCGGTGCTTAGCTGCAGGTTAGTTTATGTCTTTACGTCTCTCCGTTTGCCACTTAGCCACTGCTGGGTTTTCACCGGTTTTGAAAACTGCGGATTTAAAAACATTTGATGCTGGCAGAAATACCTTGTACTGTGTATTTCACTTACTTGAAGTGGTGTTCCCAAAAGGTCTTGGAGAATGAAACAGGATCATGTTCTTTGGCTGTATTGTTTCTCCTTAAAAACATAAAAGATTTCAAGTATGCTTGGATTTCCTTGTATCCTAACAGGTTAGTGTTTCTAAGTCCCACTCTTCCCATTTTACATTGGAAACTTGAAACATACCTGATTGAGATGGTTTTGGTGTTTACTGATTAAGTGACACACCCTTAAGAAACCAGTAGTAATAGTTGCATTTCTGTTGCTTAGTATTTGTATGAATGCATGGTTATATTACTATAAAGAAATCATAGAAACATAGAATCATTAAGGTTGGAAAAGACCTCTAAGATCATCAAGTCCAACCATCAAACCAACACTACCATGCCCACTAARCCATGTCCTGAAGTGCCACATCTACACGTCTTTTAAATACCTCCAGGGATGGTGACTCCACCACTTCCCTGGGCAGCCTGTTCCAATGCTTGACAACCCTTTCGGTGAAGAAATTTTTCCTAATCTCCAATCTAAATCTCCCCTGGTGCAACTTGAGGCCATCTCCTCTTGTCTTATCACTTGTWACTTGGGAGAAGAGACCAACACCCACCTCGCTACAACCTCCTCTCAGGTAGTTGTAGCGAGCAATAAGGTCTCCCCTCAGCCTCCTCCAGGCTAAACATCCCCAGCTCCCTCAGMCGCTCCTCATAAGACCTGTGCTTCAGACCCTTCACCAGCCTCGTCGCCCTTCTCTGGACACTCTCCAGCACCTCAATGTCCTTCTTGTAGTGAGGGGCCCAAAACTGAACACAGTATTCGAGGGGTGGCCTCACCAGTGCTAGTACAGGAACACGATCACCTCCCTACTCCTGCTGGCCAYACTGTTTCTGACACAGGCCAGGATGCTGTTGGCCTTCTTGGTCACCTGGGCACACWGCCGGCTCATGTTCAGCTGGCTGTCAACCAGCACCCCCAGGTCCTTTTCCGCTGGGCAGCTTTCCAGCCACTCTTCCCCAAGCCTGTAGCGTGGCCTGGGGTTGTTGTGACCCAAGTGCAGGACCCAGCACTTGGTCTTGTTGAACCTCATACAGTTGGCCTCGGCCCATCGATCCAGCCTGTCCAGATCCCTCTGCAGAGCCTTCCTACCCTCAGGCAGATCAACACTCCCGCCCAACTTCTTGTAATCTGCAAACTTACTGAAATCTTAATAAATTATACACATCAATACTATTAAGTTGCGGTTCTGCTCCCTGTCCTCCTGTACTTAGTATTAAGGTACAAATGTATCACTTCTTACAAACTAATCCCTTCTTGCTCCACCCTCCCACACCAACGCTGTTGGACATAGACCTGGTGGAGGGTCCAGCAGGTTGTCCAAAGGGTTTTCTTTAGCATCCCAAGCATTTTTCGTCCACTGGCTGGGTTCACCACTGTCTCCAACCATCCACACTCCTTCTGTCAGAATGTTCCCCTGTACTTCGTTCTCCATCTGATTTTATACCTTATTCACTGTTTCTTTTCTTTTCCTGAACCCACCTTTTTACCTCCCCTGCACTTCCTTTTCTCTGCCCAGACTACTCAAGCAACCAGCCCCTAATTACTTTTTCCTCATTGGTCCCAATTCTGTTACATCCATACCCAAATTTGGTATTTCTAATGCTGTTACCTAGGCAATTTTAGCCTGATACCATGTTACGGATACCTGCTGGCATATATATGAAGACAGCCTTGTGTCACAAGTTTCCCTTATAGCCCTGCAATTCACATGGTTATGTTTCATTTACATTGTACACTTCTTGGAGAGAATTGTCTTACCTTAGCCTTGACTCTCGAACCTAATTTTAATTAAGAACAAGTATTCTCTTACCTTATGCATACCTGAGCAACAATATATCCTGTTTTGCACTCACACTGTATCTCTGTCCTTGTATAGTGTCCATCTCACTCCTGGTTCCCATCAGAAGCATCAACTAATTTAGAGACTGAGTGTTCCAGCAGGATCTCTTGCTCTCAACTGGCCTACACAATCACCTTTTCCCTTGTAAAAGGGGAGAGAAAAAAAGTCTCCTCACAAATACGTGAGGCAGTGAAAAGTTAATGGTTTAGGTAGCTGAACTACTGTCTTTAGAAGCTAATTTAGAATCCATAAAAATTAATTGAATCAGCTCAATTCTCAAAATTATTGCTTAGGGGAGGTAATTTGTATTGTTTACATTGACTTAATGGTTTGAAAGGTTTTCTGTGAAACAAATAGCAAGAGGCACAGCTGAAAAAAACACAAAAGCCCAGTTCCTTTGGATAACAATTGTCTGTAGTCTGTAGTTAGTCTCTTACATCCTTCCAAAGCAATAATGCTGAATGCTTTGGGTACCCTTCTTTAGGAAATTCAGTCCAAGGTGCTTGTGCTAGCAGAAATTAGGAAGTTATTATTGTTGAACCTTAATTTCAACCTTCTTTTTCAACATTTTTGCATTATACAGGAAGTTTTTAACTAACCCATGTTCTGTATATCTTCTAGACAAATGAAGTGTTGACAATATCACAAAACAAGATGTTTGCAGCTTTAAAGTATCACTCAACAGACTATTTATATGAGGTATAGCTTTATTATATCTTTTAATATTCCAAAAGAAATATGGCAGTAACTGAAGAAAAGATTGAGTGCACATTTAAAAAAGATACAGAGAACTACTTTCTTAGGAATTCTGTTTCAGTGAGGTTGTCATACTGCACTTGCTGGGATAACATAGTGAAGTGATTACAATTTTTTTAAATAAAAAATTAAAGTACAATTTTGCCAAAACTGAAGAGCATCAATTTTTGTTAGTGTCTGTTGCACTTACAATTGTGTTTTGTAGCCAGTTTCCTGCTTAGAGCTTTCTTTGGAGAGTGCACTGTGCTTTCTAATGCATAAAATTCAATTAATTACCTTTTTGCAGAATGAATCCAATTTTCTAGCTACTTTAATATGTATTAGGGTAGTGATACACAATACTGTATTCCCTACTGATGGTAGGGAAGAGTTTTTATAATGTTTTAGATTAAATTCATGGAGAACAGATGTTTTCTCACCACTACAATGAATAGTTTGACTTTATAGATGTTGATCAGTTCAGTCCTAGAAACCTTATGAAGTCTTGTTTCCCTTCCTGTTTACATCTGTGTGATGCTGCCGACTGCTTATCRCTGAAGCACAGTCTTACTTAACTGAGTTTTTACTTATTTACATTTTCAAAGAAAACCTGTAAGCCAAATAAAAAACTTCTCTGGCAGAGTGGTGCTTTGTCAAGAGGGGACATTTCCAGTGTGTGAGCAGAAGAATGAGGTAGTAAGACATGATGCCTTCAAGAGTTCAGGGAGAGTGCAAGTACATACACAAGCGCTCCTGGCACGTAGCTGGAGAAATGCAGCCTGGGAAGTGGTCCAGCAATAGTACTTGTAGGAAAACTGAGATCCATGTTATGAAACACATTGCCCACATCCCTTTTCTTAGAGTGCAGGAATTGTTCCATATAGTACCTGTGCATGTGCCTAGTGTTTTCTTAGATTGTAGCAACCAGAACTTTTTCTGTTGTAACTCCAACAGTATGCAATCTGTCATTCAACATTTGTGTGAAAACTTTCTCACAGTAGTTCCATTCAGTTTGATCTTCAGATGTTTCTGTGTTACCTGTGAATAAAAAATAAGTGTGTTAGCAAAACATGTTGTGGGCTATTGTGCAAAATAGAAGAATTACAATTCATGGCTTCTCTTGCTTGAATTTTGGGGAGTAGGGTGCTGACAGCAGGACAGATGAAAAGTGGTAGAAGATAAATGTCTAGTGACCTGCTGAATGGCTGCTCTGGAACAGAGTGTGAATGTTGCTCTGTAATACTACCAGAAGGGGTTAATGGATGTGATCACACATTTAAAGGTATTACGGACCTGACTGTGTAAGGGATATGCTGTGCTAAAACTGCAGCTTCTTGTTCCACTCTTGTGTCTAACTTCTACCCTCCTGCTAGAAAGTACATGATAGTTAAACTGACTTTTCAGGCATGTAATATATCAAGTGCACTTGCCTAATGCTTCCAGTTCTTAGGAAATGCTGGAATTCAATGARCGTATCCAACTCTGGTTCCTGCACACATCTGGCTCAACTGTATGTGGAATGTACTTGTTATGCATTTTTATCAACCCCAGATATAGTTTTTCCAGCTGCTCACTATGAATGTATCTTTGAAAAAAGGAGCCTTTTCAGTCATTAAAGACACAAGAGTTAGATTCCTCATGCTACGGAGTGTTGTAGGTGTGATTACAAAGTCATCTTAGATGTTCAACATTCTCTTATGTTATAAACTGACAATATATGCAAGCTGTATGGAACTATAAAAATGCACATAATATGTTTCGGTTAGAAGAGAAATTTGCAGAGACCTTTACATTTCCTTGAGAAACAGGGGTAAATATGCATTGATTAAATGCCATAGCCATTAATAATGGCCTTGAAAAACACTTTTATATATTTGAGAAAGGCAAGAAAGGCTATGTATTAGCAGACTTTGTGAAGTGAACTAATTCAGCTTAACCTGTACACCTAGACAAAATTAATTTAAAATTTTCCGTAAAATGCACAATTTTTGTGTTTTAAGGCTATTATCTGTGATGATAGCCCCAGGGTGTATTTGTTCCACTACAAACATCAGTGATTGGAAAAAAATTTAGCTGTTAGGCTAAAGTTAGTCTCAGTAAAACTGCATACTGGTGTTTAAAATTTCTTTCTGATCTCTGTCATATTATTGCTTGTATTTACTTGTTCAGTAGTTTCTAAACTCCAGCGGGTCATTCTTCTGTAACCTAAGAGCACTTTGACAGCTGTTACAATCCTTACAGCTTGTTTTAATAAAGAGAAAGGTTATCGTCAGCTCTTTTTGTTCTTTTTGTTCCACAGGAACTTCACTAGCTGTACTTTATTTTATGATAAATGTAGTTGTTTTAGCAGTAACTTCAATACAGAATACTTAAACTGATGTATGGCCAGTAACATGTAGAAGACCTAGGTCCACTTGCCTGTCTGTTTCTGCCTTCTTTGTTCAGAATTTGTAGAGGAGAAGATTACTGCGGAAAYGTCATGTTTTAACTTAGGCAAGATGGAATGCATCGGATCAGTATGGTGTTTATCAATTTTTTACAAGAGCCTTCTAAAGAAAAGATGCTATGATGGCAGTAGTTTTTGCCTTTTTTGTTGAAATTAACTGGCATTTACAGAATTGTAACTATCCCACAAAGGATTAAACTGAAATGGAAAAAGAATCTGTAATGGTGACCTTTCACAGAAGTGACAGTGTTGTTCACATTGCTTCCCAAGTCGTCGTCTTTTTTTTTTTTTTTTTTTTCCATTTTCTCTCTGCCTGTACAGGAAGGTTTGACAAGTGTACCAACAGCACTGTTGTTCTGGTAGCAATCCAAGTCAAGTCAGTGAACTATTTCTAGTTTGTCACCTGAGATATCTAATGGTACAGGCTTTAACTGGCTTGACAGCATATGCTGAAATGGGTGGACATTTCTAGGACCTGAAGCAACAGAGCTGAAGTCAGATAATGGACTTAGAACTAGAGAGAAGTTTCTACTGTCATTCATGATGTTCTCCCACATTTCTATAGCTAGTTGCCTTTTCCAATATGCCTTTTACACCCCAGAATTTTTGAGAACAACTCCTTTCTAAGCTATAAACTTGTTAAATCCAAACYCCTGTGTAAGACTAATTTTTCTCTGCTTCCTAAACTAACTGTTTATTCTGTGGTTCTGTGTTGTTTATACAGTACTGCACGTGGGCTTTTGCGACAAAAGAACTGTTAGATAGTTTATTGAAGGTGGTCTTCACCTTCAGTGAAGAGTTACTGAAGTTGCCATGTTGACTATTTAATTCTAGAATTCAGTTGACTACTACCATGCTCCCCTGCCATTTTTATTGAAGATAAAATGATTTATAAACAGCTTTTGTTAGCTCATAATGGCACGTGAAAGCTGAGAGGCTTTAGAATATTATGAGTACTTAAAACAGCAATAGTAGGAATGATTTTAAATTGGTTCTGGTCAGCTTATACACGTGTCAGTTCAGGAGACCAATGCAAGTGTTAAGATAAGTTCTTGTAATTGCAGACACAAAGTTTAGGTAAGTGTAGCTAAGCATATGTGCAGTTTTGTAGATTATATGCATATATGCAGAAGTGTAGATTAAAAGTTAAATATCAAGTCAGGTAAATGTTAACATCTTCTCTTAGTTTGGACTGTGTCAGTTTCACAAAAAAATAAAGTTTAAATGTAAAATATGTTCTAGTAGGAAACACTCAAAAACAGTGGGACTGTTTGAAGAGATAGTGCACAAAATGAAAAAGAATGGAACTGTCTCATAATTTTATCACATGCCTTGTTTTGTGCAGACCATGGCAAGGCAGAAGTTTTCCATCTGGAGATTATCACTTTGCTTTCCTCCCTGTTTACATCAAGATGAAAAGTATCATCTCACTGGACTCTTTGCTGATGATAAGTATAGGAAGCCATGGACTAGAAGTAGGTTATATAGACCTTAAGTTTTAGTTTAGATTTACTGTGGATTAAAGGAAAAGCTTGTGTTTGTACATAATATGATAAGTCTGGTAAAAAAAAAAATAAATTATTTCTGGAAGTAGCAGTATATCAGTTCATATAGCTCTTGAAGGTAGAACATGTTCATTGCCTAAGTAGAAACAAATGGGTAATGGATATTTATTKGTGTATGGCACCATAAATGAGGGTGATGTTTGATTAGTTTGTACAGATCTCTGGAAAACTTTCTGTCTGGATATGTGGTTATGGAAGAAAAGCAATGATTAGAGATAAGTAAAATACTAAATCTGATTAGTTGGGAGAGGTTTGAAAGATGATGCTGAGGTTTTAAGAATTGGAAAAAACTGGGGATTTCCAAGCATGGAGGTAAACATATATATAAAAGTATTTGCATCCTGGTGTATTTGCATTTACTTTTGCTAATGGAAACGAAAAGCATTGTTTCTTCTGTGCATCCTGTGTAAAGTTTGTTAGCCTCTGCAATGGTTTGATCAATAAAGAAAAATAAAAATTAATTTTAATATTTTCTGTGTGATTCTTTTTCTCTCTTTTTGTCTCAGTTACTTCAACACAGAACATGATCGCTATTTCGGTATTGGATCAGTGGAAGAAAAGTTTATCTGTGGAGGATTTCCTGGAAAAGTCAGTAACCTTAAGTTAAAAACATATATGATTCCTTTGATATCGTTCAGGTACTTTGTGAATCATAAACTAATGATGATAACAGAATATGGAAATGTTTTCTGACAGTAGCAAGTGTACAGTGCACTGGAGCTGTACACTGTAGTAGATAGCTTAAAGATGGCCTTTTCACTAAAAGTAGTATTGTGTTTTTATGGAGTTCTCTGCTTCTTAATCTCTTTTTTGTAATGGTTGTGTGATCTATTTATGACATTGGAGAAAGTCTCTGAAATCTGTGCGTGAACATGAAAATAAACCATGAGGATATTTTTCCTCCCTTCCTCTCTAAAACAGTTATCTCTCGTAACTGTAGATGAAGCTATTTGAGGAAGGGTATTTATAAATCTTTGAAAAGGTGTAAAAGACAGCTATAAAAAGTCAAACTTGCATTATAGCTATTGAAGATAGACGTATTTATTTTGAAGTTAAATATATAAAGTCATAATGTATCAAATGAACTCTGAAATAGAGTTCATTTTAAAAACAGGTTTGCAACACAGCCTTTACAGCATACGTAAGACATGAAAGAAAATTGTTGTTCTGCAAAACCGGTAAATTGTCTGTATTTCTGCTTTCAAACAATCAACAGTGTGAAAGAAATAGAAAAATTACATTTGTGCTTTGACAGGCCAGTCTAAAATCTATGTTATCTTCAAATCTGCATAAAAAAATGGTTGTGAATAAAACTTGTGGTTGAAGAATTAAGTAATCATATACAGAAAATGTCGGCACCAGGCTTGCACCTTACACAATTATATTATCATTTTTATGGAAATCTTGTGAATATTAATGAGTTCATTTTCTGATTTTCTCACAATGCTATTGGAAATATCCAAGCATCTTACAGTGGCACTATTCTATGATTTCACTATGATACAGTCTTTAATTGCATTGCTACATACTGTTTTTTTTAGCATAACCCTCTGCTCATTCATGGTACAGAAATGATCATGTTTATAGAATGGATCAAGGCTSTGTAGAGAATGATGTGGCTGTCTGTGAAATTCAGCCTCTGTTGTAGCAATGGAGAGGTACTTTTCCTGTAGAAGTGGTACTGCATGAAAAGGAAGTGCATAGCTCTTCAAAAACATAGTTACTGCAGGAGAAGAAAACTGAATGAAAAGCACATAATGGGAGGTTCTCTGGAAAAAAAATCTTCACCCTTAATTTAAAAGGACAGTTAACTTTCTTGGTGTTCTTCTGTGTAATGCTTCAGTGATTAGCTAATAATCATAATAGACTCTGGAGAGGTGGTGTTTTCCTAGTATTATGTAATTCCTGGAGCTTCATTAAGGAAGTCAAATGCTGCCTGCGGAACTGATTCTGGTTTTGGCTTTGTCAAACTCAAGTGTGATTTTGGGCAAGTCATTTGAACCAAAAACTCTGCAGTTACCACTGAATGTTCTCCCCTTATTTTCTGGCAGACCTAAAGAAGATGAGTGCTCATAAGTGAAGTTGATTGGAGAGTACTAGTGCTTTAACATGGAAAAATGCCAAATACTTTGAAAGACTAGGAGTTCGATGCCTTCAGTTGGCACCGAGCATGAGTATCTTGGTTTTGTTCTAGAGAATGTAGATTATATTATTACCATTTTTATGGAAATCCTGTGAATATTAATGAGTTCATTTTCAGATTTTCTCACAATGCTATTAGAAATATCCAAGACAGTGTATTTGTATTCACCTTGGGTTTTGTTAAATGGTCTACAGCCATATGCTCAACAGAGAAGATAATAGCATTGAACAATTTTCATTACTCAGTCAACCAGAAGATTTGAAAAAAAATTGTTTATGATCACAGCTTTACCAAACACAGTACCCAGTAGGGTATAACATAGTGTCAGTTTTTAAACAGGGTCAAAGTCCAGTTAAAAGTTTTCTAACATTTCGGTGACTTCCTTTATAACTTTCAACACTATTTTGATAGGGATTTTTAATACAATTTCCCCTTTTCTTTTTTGAAAAATAAAAGAAAGGCAACAAATAACTGGAAAATGTTCTCAACTTTGGTCCTTTGGATTCCTAGTACTAGTCTTTACCTTCTGAACACAATAGTGAGATAAATACTTTGTAAGGCTTTGTAGGAGAATTGAGTGGCTTTCCTTGTGATGCTCGCATTCCTCTCTTGGGTTGATGGGAAATGCATTCTATAGGCTAACAGCCATTCTCCTCTTGTCATTTCATGTCTCTCTAGGGTTCAGATAACTAACAGATGTTGAAGTGGCTAACTTTTAGCTGTATAGGCCCACCTTTGCATCTTGTCCTCAGGCTTGCGGTACTAAGTGAAGAAATATCTGAGTACTTTTAAAAGTTTGGACCTGAAGCCTTAATGGATTGCATCTGAATTATTCTGCCTTATAATGAGCTTGAACTATAGGTTTAGATTAATGCTGAAAGTTGCACTGAGGAACAATGGAAATTACATTCTGCATCTTCAGAAAAAAATAAGACGATCATATGTAATATAATCCTATTTGCACCTTCAGAGAGTGATAAATGTTATGAGGATGCTAGAAAACCCATGCAAAGTTATCACCCAAGACATTGTCTAGACTRGTAGCAGCAACAGAAAAAGAAATTCCAGAAGAAGTGGTTATGAAGACACAGTGTGGTTTAGATATCAACAGTGAGCAATTCAGGAGTCAGTTAGATGCCATCTCAACGGATATTAGATGCCAAGAATCAAGAAGTTTATTATTAGACCAAACAGCATTTACTTTTACCGGTTGTTTTAGCACTTAAGTTAGTCATAACGTCTAGATAAATCTGAGGAAATCAGTGCATGTATTAGAGTCCAGTTACAGAAAATTTGAGATTATTTCACTTAATGTATACTAAAATGAACTGGGCTTAGTCTGTGTACCAGTGAAAAATTAATTGGAGTGAGACTAGGAAATAACGAGCAAGGAGTTGAACTTAGGAGGAAAGGATGTGTTTGTGCTTCAGGTTCTTCAAGTGCTTTGCATTCTGTTCAAGGTAAGTAAAGAGAATCCAAGCAACTCAGATATTTTAGGATAGTGGTTTCCYTGTGAGTAGGAATAAGCAGTCCTAATTCATCACAAGTCATTGTAAGTATTCCTGGTAGGGAACGTAATATACTGCCATGTATTTGCAAAGCAAGACACACACAAAAAAGACACAGCAATGAGCAGTAAATATGGTAGGTGGTTTATTTTGGATATTTAAAATGACCTACAGTAAATGTTTTTCAGTAGATTTACTGTTAGTAAGGAACAGTGAGTGAATAGCATGACAAGTAAATTTATAGATAACAGTAATTTCTTTCTAATAGTCAAAACGACAGATGTTACAATCCAAGATGTTACAATCTTTTCAAAAGTGGTTAGAAACAAATACTAAAATGTTCTCCTGTTGTCATTTAAACCAATGGTAGGCATTTTTTCTGGAGTACAGGTTTCACTGCTGGGTATGGCTCACAGGAGAAAGGTAGTACTGGAGTTGTACAAAAAGTGTAACTGTCTAGTTAAAAGATTCTAGACTTACTTATGGTTTGGCATAATAATTATTAAAGTATGTCCCAGATGTGCTGATATGTAATACAGTTATAACGGAGTTCAGTATCTTTGGATTGCTTATCATAAGATTCAATACATTCTATTCTAAGACTCTGCTTAGAAAATTACTTTGTTCCTTTTTGACAGTAGGTACAAGTTTTTACTACTAAATAGGGGCTTTGTGTAGATCTTTTATGCTTTTCTGTGTGTCTAAAAATTTAGGTAACTAGATTAGGAGAGGTGATATTTTGACATAAGCTTGTCAACTTGTTTTTTTGGGGTTTGTGATTTTTTTGTTAAAAATTCCTCATGTAAGCCAATGAGGACTGTAAGTGTAAATGACTGATCAAAGAGGTCAGTGAAGTGGACTGATATATTAGGGAAACTGGTTCAAAGTGCCAGGGAGCCTAATATCTCCTTAGAGAGGCTGAGAAACAAGAAAAGAAGAAGAAACAAGTGGGAGAAAAACACTGAATGGGAGAAAAGCACTGAGAAGGCACAGACTGCCTAGGTAGGGGTGAGAGGACACCTGGCAGAAAAGGAGATAAGGAAGTGAGTTTATAATTCCTAGGAACGGCCAAATAACTTAACTGGATAAACCCTCTTACTAGCTTTAGTACGTGCACTTAATTACCATGCTTGTTTTGATGATGGGGCTCAACTGTCCATATTTCAAAGATACTGCTGAAAGTTTTATTTCATATTGTAAAGATCTAATTGAAGCTAAATACAGTAAATTTAATGWAGTGCCTTCTGTGTTCAAAACAAGCATAGCTCTATGACTTGAATGGGTTTAATTTGTTCAAAGGCTTGTCGTTGCTCAGGGCCCCATTTGAAATCATTCTTCTTCAGGGTCACTTGATAGAGAGGGCTTACAATCAGACTGTAATTTGGGATATGCATTCCAAAAACCCACAACGCCTAAGAAAGCTTGTGTTTCCTTCTTACTAGTTGGTGGAGACATGGCTGTTATCTTGCTGATCACATCCATTGGGATCTGACGACATCCATCTTGCCATTTTATTCCTAAGAACTGGACCTCCTGTGTAGCTCCCTCAACCTTACTTTGTTTTATGGCAAAACCGGCTTTCAGAAGAATTTGGATTATTTTCTTCCCTTTCTCAAGAACTTCTTCTGTTGTGTTGCCCCATACGATGATGTCATCAATGTACTGCAGGTGTTCTGGAGCCTCACCCTGTTCCAGTGCGGTGTGGATCAGTCCATGGCAAATGGTGGGGCTGTGTTTCCACCCCTGGGGCAGTCGATTCCAGGTGTACTGGACGCCCCTCCAAGTGAAAGCAAACTGTGGCCTGCACTCTGCCGCCRAAGGGATYGAGAAAAACACATTAGCGATATCGATTGTGGCATACCACTTGGCTGCCTTTGACTCCAGTTCGTGTTGAAGTTCTAGCATATCTGGCACGGCAGCACTCAATGGTGGTGTGACTCTGTTCAGGCCACGATAGTCCACTGTTAGTCTCCACTCTCCATTAGATTTTTGCACTGGCCATATGGGACTGTTGAAGTGTGAGCGAGTCTTGTTGATCACTCCAGTCGATGAATCAGCTTATGGATGGGAAGCAGGGAGTCTCGGTTGGTGCGATATTGCCACTGGTGCACCGCTGTGGTAGCGATCGGCACCCGTTGTTCTTCGACCCTCAGCAACCCCACAGCAAAAGGGTCCTTTGAGAGACTGGGCAAGGTGGACAGCTATTCAATTTCCTCCGTCTCCAAGGCAGCTATACCAAAAGCCCACCGGTACCCCTTTGGGTCTTTGAAATACCCTCTCCTGAGGTAGTCTATGCCAAGGATGCACGGAGCCTCTGGGCCAGTCACAATGGGGTACTTTTGCCACTCATTCCCACTTAGGCTCACTTCGGCCTCCAGTACAGTCAGCTCTTGGGATCCCCCTGTCACTCCAGAAATACAAATGGGTTCTGCCCCTTTATAACTTGATGGCATCAGGGTACACTGTGCACTGGTGTCTACGAGAGCCTTATACTCCTGTGGATCTGATGTGCCAGGCCATCGAACCCACACAGTCCAGTAAACCCAGTTGCCCCTTTCCTCCACCTGGCTGGAGGCAGGGCCCCTCTAATCCTGGTCATAGTATTTGTTACTCACTTCTCGTAAATATGAATCAGAAGTCCCTTTATTAAGATCAGAAGTAGGATCAGCTCTTCTACTCTGTCTGGGGAGCTGCCCGCTGGAAACCGGAGCAGCAGTTTTCCTGGAAGAACCCCCTTTTGTGATTGTTTTTCCTTGCGACTCACGTACCCGTGCCTCTAGGGTCAAGGCAGGTTTTCCATCCCACTTCCTCATGTCCTCTCCGTGGTCATGCAGGTAAAACCGCAGCGTGGCCCATGGTATATACCCACTGTATCCTCTCTCTTTAACAAAGGAATGCTTACCTCTAATGGTTGAGATACTGGTCTGTACAGGTGGGGAGTAGGGCATATCTTCTATGAATTGCTGGAACTCCTGGGACAGTTTGTCCACAGCCAAGACGCTGGCCCATAGGGAGGAAGAGAAACTTTCTTTGTATTGCTGGAGTTGGCCAGCCAATTCATCCACTGTTTGTTCCTCTCCATCTTTCCAGGTTAYTATGGCCAAAGAGTTTTTGCATGCGACACTCCGTACAAACTTCCACTATGTGGGTCGGGTGCATTTGACTTCATCTGGATCTTTGGATAACTGCTCATTTTTCAGGTCATCATAAATCACCTCCAGCATGCCTAATTCCCTCAGGTACTGGATACCTCTCTTCATGGTGGTCCACTTGCCTGGGTGACATACAACATCTTCTTTGAAGGGATACCTTTCCTTCACGCCTGACAGGAGTTGCCTCCAGAGACTGAGGGCTTGTGCCCCTTGTCCAATCGCCTTGTCAATGCCCCCTTCCCTAGAAAGGGATCCCAGCTGCTTGCCTTCCCTACCCTCCAATTCCAGGCTCCTGGCCCCATTATTCCAGCATCGGAGCAGCCAGGTGACAATGTGCTCGCTTGGATGACAGCTGAAATCTTTTTGTGTATCTCACAGCTCACTCAGGGACAGGGGTCAGAYGGTTACTGCCTTGTTTATGAGTTCTGCCTCTTCCTCCTCCTCTTCTCATGATGGCCCTACTAAGTAGTCTGCCTTATATACTTCTTCCCTTAGTAGGGGAAGAGTTTCTTCCCCTACAAACAAGCTGACTTTTGCTTCCAACATTTCTTCTTGTGTATAGGAGTGACTGATACCAGCATGGGTTGATTCTCTGGTTCAACTGCAGTGCCTGTCGCCGGGGTTGGAGTAGCCACAGTGCCTGTTGTGGGAGTTGGAGTAACCACAGTACTTGTTGCAGGGGTTGGAGTAGTCGCAGTGCCTGTCGTCAGGGTTGGAGCAGCCACAATGCCTGTCGCCGGGGTTGGAATAGCTGCGGTGCCTTTTGTTTTGTCGTCAGATCCAGAGGCCTTCTCTTCCCCTTGAGGATTCTGAATAGTGTTGAACAGGGCTCGGTAGGCATGGGCCAGGCCCCAGCATGTAGCAGTGATTTGTGTCTCTCTGGAATTGCCATGGTGACAACATACTTTTTCCAAATATTTTACTAGTTTTTCAGGATTTTGCACTTGTTCAGGTTGAAGTTCCAAAACACTGGAGGTGAGCATTGTCCTAGGTACTTGCCCATACTATCCCACACACCCTGCCACTTATAACTGTCCAGCCTCGGGGCAGATCTCTGGTTGGTATTCTTAAATAGTTGTTTAACCTTAAACAAGACCTGAAACACATTCAGGAGACATAGCAATAGGAGTATGCTAGTTTGAACATCCCAAGGATATTAAAAAATCTCAAGACCTATTGTAACTAACCTGGAGGAGAAGGGGAAGGTGAAGGAGCGGGAGTAATTGTCCCCCCTTGTGCCCCCCATAAGTTGGCTCTCCGAGGGCAAAAGGTAAAGAGAGTAATTTTAATAATTTCCAAGAGATGGGTCCCAAAGAACAGAGATGATGGCAATGCTGAGTACAAATACCAGATTAATCTCACGACCAGTAATTTTATCCTATCATAAAACAGTGTTACACAGTACAGCAAAATGATAACCTTAATCCAGCCCCCAGCAGTGACAAACAGCACAACAGGGAACATATACTGCAAGTAAGGTGTTACATAACAACTCTGAGAACAAGCACAACAACTCTGAGAGCAAATAAATCGACATTGTGACCCGCAACTATTAACCTAATAATGAATGTTTATAACAAATCTGTTTTAACACACTCTGGTCAGATCTGTTGTTATCTCAACCCTTCAAGCCCCACGTTGAGCGCCAAAAGGACTGTTGTTGTTTAACCTGGCAGGCAGCCAAACACCACACAGCTACTTGCTCCCCAGTGGGTAAAACTTGTGGGCTGAGATAAAGACAATTTAATAAGACAGAAGAGAAAGGGAAAATAATAATAGCAATAAAGGAATATACAAAACAAGTGATGCACAATGCAATTGCTCACCACCCGCTGACCGATGCCCAGCAGTCCAAAATCTGGACCCCTGGCCAGATTTTCCCCCAGTTTATATGCTGAGCATGACGTCATATGGTGTGGATTATCCCTTTGGTCAGTTGGAGTCCGCTGTCCCAGCTGTGTCCCCTCCCAGCTTCTTGTGCACCCCCAGCCTACTCGCTGGTGGGGTGGGGTGAGAAGCAGAAAAGGCCTTGACTCTGCGTAAGCACTGCTCAGCAGTAACCAAAACATCCCTGTGTTATCAACGTTATTCTCATCCTAAATCCAAAACAAAGCACTATAACAGCTACTAGGAAGAAAAAGAGCTCTATCCCAGCCAAAAGTAGGACACATATGTTTCCATACTTAAAGTAGGCTGTCATTTAAAATATTTACTGTATTCCAGCCTTACTAAGGCCTTGACTCTGGAAAAGGCTGGACCATGTAGTCTCAAATCAGCAACTCACTTGGGCATGATCTATCTATAAAACTGTAGGGAAACCCATGGATTTCAGTGAGGTTGGCCCACATGTAACTTGGCACAGTGTTCTAAAGTCGATAGATTTTCAAAGGCTTATGCCGTATTAAAGTTTGAACATTAATTATTATCAATACTGCATAGTTATTGCTTATGAAGTATATTACTTGTAGTTTCAAAATTAACTTTTGAGGTATACTGAAAAATGTTGTAAAATAGTTGATTTTTTTTTTTAAGATATATAGTAGAGATTCCTCACTATTGCTGCCTAAACATGAAGGTCTATACCAAAATTCAGAGGTGCACTCATATACTGGTTCCCTTTATGAGATTTACCTCCAGGTGGCTAGCAAATAACAAGGCTGTGTAATGCAAAGGATTATTAAAACTGAATAAATCAATAAGATGCACAATTGAGAAATCAGTTGCCTTGAATTAGAATATTACGTTCAATAAGTGTAGATGAGCAGAAAATTTAGGTTCTTCAGAAATGTCGACACTCCTCAGTTGGAGTCACTTTATTGTTCCAGTCAATTTACATGGATAATATAATATTAACATGACCATATTTTAATTAGCAATTACAAATATTCTGTCCAGATGCATAATTAGCTCAGGACTATGATTTTTTTTTTCAGTAGTCAAATGATTGTGCTATTTATTTGGCAAGCAGTTTTCTCCTGACAAATAATAGTAGTATTGAGATTAGTACAAAAAGTGGCAAGAAAATGAAGTGGTTTTGTTTCGTCATTTATCCTGTCTTTGCCCTAATTGCCGTTACTTGCAATTTCTGCATGATTTTTGAAACACAACTATACATTTAACCCAGCAACAAATTTTTGTCATAAATGTTATTACATCAGTAGGTTTGATGCTTGTTTCCAGCCATTATCCTTTTGTTCAATTTAATGCTGGGGGCAAACTTAAAGGGCCTTTTCTTGGGGGAGAATTGAACATGTAATTTGATCATGGATCTAGTGAACAGTGATAACAAGTCTGTAACTTCCAATCTTCTTCAGTGAATACGGTGATTATCAAAGTTCTTTGAGTATCGTTTTGAGTGCATTTGATTCACTGAGGAGTCAGGGAAGTTATGACAGTGCTTTCACAACAGCTTAAGTATCAGATATTTTTTTTCTGCTTTTTAGGAAACCTATCTCTTCGGTAGAGTTCCATATTAGTAATGAATTAATAGAAGTTATTCCAACTTCAAATCCCTGCTCTCAGACTGACATAGAAGGACCTTTTTTACTTATGAAGGATGTTTCTGAGGAAGAATCCACCCAAGACAAGTATTTAAAGACTAACTATGCAACTGAATTTAAAGAACAATGTCAAGGTAAAGTTGTTTTCTAACTTTTTGTGGAGTCAGCTTGTTAACTTCCATAATTTTTTGTGCATGATCCGTAGACATTGAAGAGATCATTTGGGTGATCATAGCCTTTGCAATTGTGGAAGTTATAACCATTCAAGAGAGGTTTATTCGCTGGAGAAGCAGGGCTTGAACAGTTCAAGATAGATGCAAGCCAAAAGAAGTTTCAGGCTGATCAAATATATGGCAGAAGGTGACAAAAAGTATCGCGATAAGTAGATCGTATCAGACATTGATCAAAATGCTAATGATCTTTTGTACCTCAATAAAATTAGATCCCTGTGGCATGTTCTTTTACCGTGTCAAAGAGGGAAGAAGTAAGCAGTTTCTGTTCTGCTGCTGGGATGAAGATAGTTCAAATTGGGTAGTGTTCCTGCATGTTTTCTGAAATTTTGTGATTAGTAGTGCCCTAATAGATAGAATGAATTCTGATCACAGAAAGCAAAATGTTGAGAAAGTGTTTGATTCAGCTGTATTATGATTTATTACTCTCAACTATCAGGTTTATTTTTTCAATACAGTTGTTTGGGGGTTTTTTTGTATATTTGTCAATTATATTACTTTAGAATAGAAAAGTAATGTAACCATTTACTAAAAGCTTTTTTCCACAGTCAGGCAGAGGAGGCAGGTGGTTCTTGATACAATATTGTACAAGATAACATTTACTAGGAACATAGTGTCAACAATGCAAGTATATTACAGTTAATAATTGAAAGACAGTAATCTTAATTAATCTGATTAAGTGATTACCTGATTTTTTTTTTCAGAGCTAGGTGACATATGGCAGAAGGTTTCAATAGTTAATAAAGCTCTCTATATTGTGTGCTTACAAAGAGAATAAAAATAATTTAGATGTTTTCCTATGTCTTAGCTATTACTTTCTTAGCAAAAATTGAGAGAGCTAAATTTCCATGGACAGGAGTCTCTGAAAGAAAAAAAAAAAGTATTAATTTCATAAAACATTTTTTTTTTTTGAAGTTACAGATTGTTATTGTGCTTAAACAAACATAAATAGGCAAGCTAAAGAGGCTGGATTTTTTTTTATGGGAGAACATTAAGTTATTCACTATTCTGGGTGGTTTATTGAATTAGCAGATCAATAACTATCTTTCAATGTAACAGCTGTGTTACTGCCAACCCTTTTTCTAACTTTCTGTTTACATTAGAGAAGGAAATGTTAGTAAAAGTCTATTGACTTTTGAGGGAAGTATTAATTCTAACATTTCTAAAAGCTGGCATTCTGAAAGRTTTGCAAGCTATTTTGTGTCATTGAGAACCTGCTAATTAATACCACATAGTCTGCTAACAGCACAAAGCTGACTGGGTTTCACTAAGGGCATGAAGATACAGAGAGTGTGAAAACATGGAAATTTGCTGATAGGTAAAAATTATTAGAAGTGGAATATTATGGGTGATATGACATAATTATCTAACATGTATTGAAAAAAAAATAAGAAAGAACGTGATATGGGATTTGAAATGTTCATTTAAAATCTGTTTTTCCAATAGAGGAAGGTTATATTTGAATTCTAAATAGCTTGTTTTATTACTGCAGGAGCTTTTTTTCTACCAGCTTGTGCATATTAAAATGTTTCATGGTTATTTCTGTTAATGTAACCCTGTTCTTCCTTTCAGAGAACAAAATCAAATTCTTCAGTCATTTCACTTTTTAAAGGTGTAATATAAGAAATAATGCATATAATATGTACTAAGAGCTGTAGGTTTTAAAGGTTCTTGTTTAAAGCAAAAAAGTTTCCAATAAGGTTGTGAAGTTTAGTGTAATAGGTTATGCACACATTTAAAATGTAGTTAGTAAATTATTACTGGACTATAGCAGTGGAAAACGGTAAAAAAGTTAAAACCCGTGAAATATGAAGCACAATGAATGGAAAAGCTAAAAACTTAATTTGGTTCAGTCAGTAACTATAGGGTTCTAATCTTTTTCCCAATTACATTAGATTTATATTAGATTACAAACAAGTTTTCAATATTTAGCATGCTGTTAATAGCCTTTGTGTTTTGCATAGGCTTTCTGTTATGAGAAAGACGTCACAGTGGAATGACAACCATATTTGTACCATTAAGCTGAAAAGCACTAATTTTACACTAGTACATGATAGCACTGGCGGTGAAACCCACATTCAAACATGAACTGAATATTTGCTCCCTGACTGATAAAGTACTTGAGCACAAGCTTAAGCCTATTAAAGTTCTTTTCTTAAGTGCTTTGATGATCAGCAGTTACTGAATCAGAGAAAGCTATGGTACTACATTCAAGTTACAATACTGAAAAATGAGCATATTAAAAAATGTGGAACTGCACTTCCTCAAATAACAGAGTGTCAACTCAGTTCAGTTTTGTATGGATTTCAAACACTGGCATTTGTGAATTTCAAACTCTACTTATTGCTCCAGTTGTAAAATTATGTGTTAGGAAAGCAGTTAGGTATGTGATTGCACCTGTTCCACTTCAGGGGGACACTTCAGTAAATGTGTAAGTGCATTCTTGTGAAGGCATGCTTTCCTGAGGTGGGGAGTAAGAGGTTAAAATGTGTTAAAGTTAACAAAGAAATGCCTTAATTAAGATATTTGAATCACATTAGAATAATGAGATTAATTGGAAAAAAACTCCTTTTTTCATACACTTCATGTACTAGAGCCACTTATAAAAAGATACAATACAAATGAATATAATAAAAAAATAATAAAAACTATAGCTAAATTGGGGTAATAAATGCAAATCAAGGGCAAAATTTTACCTTATTTGACCTGATGTAGTGTTAGGATATTAGAAGTTATCCTGCTTTCTTTGAATTAACAAAAATTAAATGAGAAATTATTTGAGGACAGCATAATCGAGTTTATGTCATTGAAGCAGTCTTTATTTTCTGATTGATTTTAGCACCTAATTTTGCAACCAATACTTGTCTGAATATTGAGGTGCTTCCTACTTTGTTTTCCTGGTTGCCTGAAGAAAAGGAAGAAGAATGTATCAGGGATTTTGTAAATTGTGTCAGAAAAGATGTCAATTTTTTTATTGGAGGTACTTTAAGCTGTATAGATTACTAGAAGCTGTAGTAGCCTCTCCTGAACTATTCATCTCATTCATAGAATCATAGAATCGTAGAATCATAGAATCATCAAGGTTGGAAAAGRCCTTTAATATCATCAAGTCCAACCGTCAACCCAGCACCCATGCCCACTAAACCATGTCCCGAAACAGAGGCATTTTATAACAAGGCATTTATTTTTTAATTGATAGATCTCTTTAAGGGGTTCTGTTTGTGTTAGCAGTGTAAAACAGTTTGGGGGGAACATAATGAGTATCTATCATTTCCAGCCACTAGGAAGGAAAGGAGGGTTGTTACAGATAGGGAGTCATCCAGGGAGTGAAAGGGGGATGTGGGAATGAGGAGGCTTCCATGCTGGTAAAAAATAAGGGAGAAGAATAAAAAACTCCCTTTTCCCTTCTATACGTATTATATATGTATAATATGTGTGTGTGTATATATGTGTATATTAATACTGCAAATACAAAGGATTACATCAAATAGAGTTTTGATTACTGCATCAGTTCAAGAAATTAAGGTCCATAATGTCCTCTTCCTTGAAATCATAATAATTTGTAACTTACATTTTTTGTCTGCTTGTTTTGTAAATAATTTTTTTGTTGCTTCAGAATTAGAGAATCTGCATTTAGGTTTAGATGTGTATGGAGAGACTGCCTCATTTCTACATTAAAAACTGCACTGAACTAAGTTTCTCAGCCAAAAACTACCTCAAAAGTTTCTTTATCACGCTTTACAATGCAAACAAGGGAATGAAAAGAAAGTACCTTTGCTTTATAAGTGTTATGTAAGACAAAAGAAAAAGCAAAAGAAAACCAAAGCTTATCATGTGAACCACTGGAAGTCTAGACTTTGTTGCACTGAAAGCTTAAAATTCCTAAAATATTTGAAGTAAAAAGTAGTTATTGTTTTGCTGCCATTTATAGCATTCCAACAGTTGCTCAACAATTCTCTTTATTCTGATAATTCTTATTATGTTTATATTGTTTGTTAATGTATTTTTTCTCATTTTTCTTCAGATTTATGTATGGAAGAGGAACTTGTTTTTATTGATAATCTTGAAAATTTTCGTAAAAAACTGCCTACTTCATCTGTACTTCTGAGCAGACTACAGTTTTTTTTAGTGAAAGACCCCCTTTTAGATTCTGAAGGACAGAATTTAACAGAAGAGAACATTTTCAGGTATCTACAGATTGTTGTATCATATTAAACATAAATAACAGTCTGTGTGTAATGCCATTAACTTTTTAACACCTTCTGTTGTATGTTAACTTTTTAACTAAATTATATTTGCAACAAGTAAAGACTTCAGCTTTACTTCTTATGAAAAAATGAGTAGGATGAAATTTATATGCATTATTTAACTGGATGAATGAAATTATCTCATTTTTACATTCTGTAAGTGTGAAACGTGCTCAGGGGTTTAGTTTTGGAATACTGAAAAGATGTCCATCTTTAAGGGACCTGGTCCTCCCTCAGACTGACTGATTCCCTATCAGTAAAATGTCACTAAATTTAGTTGGGCCAGGGTTTTATACACACTTCCATGTTCCTTCTCTCTCTTCTCTCAGTCATGCTGTAGGTAAATCCATGCTCTTACCCTGATGAATTTTATTTCTTCAAGTTCAAATATTAGTTATTCTTATGTTTTTGCTCACTTTCATATTGCTAGGTTGATTGAATTTAATTGAATGATGTCTTGTGTCAGGAATTTGAACAAACTGGTACATTAAAACAGGTATAAGTTATATTCAGAATGTGCCTAGTATTTTGTAAATATATTCATCGACGTACACACATTCATAAAGTCTGGCTAAATTTTGTGCTGTTTTACTCCATGTCTAGATGATTTGTATAGCTTTCTTTGCACTTGATAGGGTTGCATGATTCACAAGCAAGGCAAAGCAGATTTCAACTGATTTAACTGTGCCTATATAGTAATAGAACAGGGAGGAATGGGGGTTGTTTGCCTGTTTTTTCAAACATGAGCCCTGACCTCGCAATGAGTCTTGGACATAAGACTGTGCACATGTGAGTACTGTAAATATCCAGCAAAGAGAACATGATCCAAATTCAGCAATGACTTTCAGAAATAACTGCCACAGGAGAAAAAAATGCTAGTGTGAACCTTTACAGAAATAACTCTGATCTGCTGATCCACAGTTTACTATCAAAGCCACCAGCTTTCTCAAGGTGGGAGTCCAAATCTCCTAGTGCAGCACACAGGGAAATGCATTTAGACAAAGGGATACAATTAGACATACTCCTACTTAAGATAAAATTCAGTGAACATCCCAAGGCTAGGCGTGGAACAACTATACTCTTCAGTCTAAAGTATTCCTCCAGAAGAATAGCGGTGTCAGGGACTGAAGAGGAAGCTATCCCCCTAAAACGTCATTATAGATTTAGTGCCTATAATGGCCATGAGGGGCAAGCCTGATGAAAGGTTTTCTTTCTGCTTGAAAAATCTTCATCCCTGTTCTGCTTGTATCCTTGCTTTACAAAGCAAGTAGTTGCCTCACTCCTGAGTTTTACTTCTTGGCATTTTAAAAGTTTGTCAGTTAAACCAGGGAACATACTTTTAGTTTTCATTTTAACTAATAGTGAGCACACTCTGCCTTCTTTGGTGCTGAATGATTCCTGCAAATAGAAATGAAAGGTGTAAATGTTATAGATTACAGAAATTTTTTATATAGCAGAAAAACTTCACATTAGAAGAAAATCAGGTCTGCAGCTTTTGCAGAAAGCATCTTTACATGGCAGGACTTATGTGTTGAGATGATGAACAATTTAACAAATTAATATCATGGTTTTTTCTGTAACTTTTTTAAGGCAGGTCCCAATATTAAGTGGTTCTACTCTGCATATAATGTACTATTTCTTGAAAAATAATGTCAGTTAATTACACAGATTGGTACAGCATTCCTTGGAATTGCTTTCTTAGAAAAGCACGGATTTAGCAAAAAATAGCTTTTGCCACATATATGGCTATCAAAGCTACCACTAAGACTATCAGTCTTAGATATGAAGTAATACAAAGAAGTAACTTGCTTTGGTTTATGATCTTTTAAAGGGAATGTTTGACCTTCCAAAATGAAATGGAGATGCAAGAGAGTAAAAAAGAATTGCAGGGGATTAAAGAGAACTTCTGTACCATATCTGTAAAAGATGAAGAGGTATCATCATGTTGCTTCTTACTAATTATTATATTAGTGATTGCTTTATGTTATGCATAAGTGTTTGTTCGTCTGCAAGTAATTTTACTGAATTCTTTTTATACTTGCCAAGTATTTGTAGCCTTCATATTTCCAAGATTAGAAAACACTGGTATTATTTGTGGCTTTTTAATTCCTGGATGCTGTTGTTGGGAATCTCTACTCTGATTAGCTGTTTCTCCTGGGACCTGATGTGTTGGCAGTTTTATGTAGGTACTTACACTAAGAATAAAAATGAACCAGAACAGGAAGCCATGACATGTGCATGGGAAAGGGAAAGTTCTAAGATATGTTTTGGGATTTTGAGGGCCAGGTTGGCTTCTTTTTTTTTAAAAGAAGTCAAATCTATTTTTTGCTCCATTTTTCAAAATTCTAAAAAAAACCCAAACTTTCAGCAAAATAAATGAGGATTTTACTTGATTGGGAACTGTAAGTTTAGATCCACTCTTTATACGCCACTGACTCAATTCAAAATACTGTAACACTTTTTTTCTCTGTATTGAGCAAAGTTTTGTGTATGCTCTGTAAATGTCATATGAATTCTTTCTTAAAAGCTCTTAGTTTGGCTTAGAATTAAGCTATTTCAAGATTTTGAAAAAGCTTAGACTGTACAGTAACATCAAAGGAAATTTACTTACCATTCTATTGTGATTAATATTTTTCAGTATTTCATGTTGCCTGTTGAATTAGAATTCTGCAAACCCAGCAATGGCAGATCAGATTCTATTAAGATTCCATCATACTTAGAACTGAAAGAGTTGTTAAATTTAGCTCCAGAAACTATGGCTGATGAAGACATGTGCAAAGAGTTGATCAAAGAAGGTGAGGGTTGGTTTTCTTAAATGCTTGACCTGATTTTCCCTTCGTTTGCACACATTTAACACAATCTAGCTCTTTCGTGTTCAGTTCACTTATGAATTACATTACAGCCTATCAAATGATAATTTCTTTGTATGAGACTACGAACGGTGCTATACCCAAATTTCTGAGGATTAGAAATGTCTCCTCAAGTAGCCAAGGGGAAGTGAACTATTTACCATTTGGTTCAATCCATGGTTGTGTTGTAATCTTGGAAACAAATGTAACATGAGCCGTGATTCATGATACCCAGTCTACCATGAATATAATAGTTTAATGTTATGTTTTCTTACCTGTAATTAAATTTACTTTCAGAGACCTCCTTAAGAGGATTATATTTATATAATACCATATAAATTGCTTGTATTACATTGTAATTGCAAACATGAAAGCAGTTTTCTGGAAAAAAATGGTTACGTTTTCCATGGGAATATGCTTAGTAAATGCTTTTATACTACAGATAAGTACAACTTTAATGACAATTATTAGCTATTGGATTGATATCTATGACAGTATTTTGCGTAGTTAAAAGAAAAAGACCGTGCCTGAGATTTTTTTATTTTGATTAAAAAAAACCCGTTCKCATTGCTTTTGGCAAATAAGTGAGAAAAACCAAACCTTTGGTGGACAGGAAGCAGCTCAGAGAAGCAAGATTCATGCTTCTGAGTGTGGAGGGTGTGTGCTGAATTCTGTTTCTGATAGGGCAGCGGTTTGGAGTAATCCAGACTCTTACTGAAGGTAGGAACAAAACTTTTTAAAGTGTATATTTGACTGAGGCAGTTTCATGTGCATTCCTCTGATACATTTAGTACATCACAACCCGCATGCCGTGTTCCAGGCTGAATGACCCAACCTCCACTGCAGAAGTTTGAGGATTTTGTACATAGATGTCAACCTATTATTCTTTTTTGTTCTTTTTTAGTCCTTTYTAGTAGCAAGAGAATTTACGTACACAAACTCCTGGTAAACTACATTTAGGCTACTTGAAATCACATCACTGTAGTCATAAGAACTTTGAATAGTTCAGATAGTGACTGTAAAATATTGTATTTTTCTTCTGACACCTTTAAGGGACGAGACTGAGCACTGCTCTGATCAGCTATGGCATTTGGAGTTACTAAACATAACTGTGATTTTTCATAAAAATATATTATTGAGATTCAATAAAAAGATTAAAAGAAAAAAAATGGTCTGACAGGAAAAAGGAATGAATGGTTCATTTATGACACCTTTTAAAATCTGTTTTCAGATCTCAAAGCAGAAATTACACACAAAATAAAAATTTCCAAGTACTGTCCCATAGCACAAGAGGTTTGCTCCAGTAATAGCAGAAGTATATTGGAATTCTGTGAGTCAGGTAGGAAGATCTACATAAATCAAGTGGTGATATTTAAAATAAATTCTTCAAGTGATTGTCCCCATATTCTGTTCTTGGGAGTACATGCACCATATATATATAAAAGAATGTTTTCTTTGTGTAATCTACTATTTTGTACCTGCACCATAAGCAGGTAGAAGTGCCGTACTCCTTTCAAGAGTTTTAAAAGCTAAACACAACCAACTTTGCAGTTCCTTTATGTTGATTTTGGCTGCAAGTAGTGTCTATATCTTTTGCACTTGATTAGCTTTTTAGATTTTTTTATCTAACAACTTATCTACCTAGAGAGGGCAGAGGAAAGTTAAGGCAGATTGATTAAAAGTGTGGAGTCAAAGAGCACAGTTTAAAGTTTGTTGAAGTCTTACGTAAATGCTTTCAAAAGAGGATGATGAAGAGCAATCCAGGGAGAAGTACTGAGTTTATAAGTTCTAGAGGTTCAAAACTCCTGTGCAGACATTTTGGTTTGCAAATGGTGCAGTAATGCTGTGTGATCGAGAAATTAAGTGACATAGTCACCAGCTGTTTTCCACAGAAATAAATTGAAAGCGTTGAATATTTGCTAATGTGTGCGTTGAATCCTGGCTTCTCCTACACTGGCATCAGGAAATCCTTTATACATACCCACCTGTAATAGCTTGAAAACTCAGTCAGGCATTCTGGTTACAATGCATACCAATGCCAGACAGGTTTGGTGTCTGACTGTTCAGACTAACTATCCAACCTCAGTTGGATTTCTTCAGGTTCCAGGTGTAATCTCTCAAAATAATGAATATTCTTGCCAGCCCTACTGTTTTCACAGCTTAATGTTGTCTAGCTAAGAGAGGCAGAAAAATGGCTGTGCTGGTGACATTTTTCACCTTTTATTTCATGCAGAAAAGCCTGTGCAGAGTGACATTTACAAAGGGATCTGGGCAGAGAGCAATACTTGAATAAACATGTACCTCTCATCCTAATGTATATCCTACCTTGGAAAAAGTCTATCCATTATTGCATTGGACTGTAGCAGTATTATCCTCCAGTGCATGTTCACTTGATAGTTTTCCATCCAGCAGTTACTAAAATTCTGGAGAAATTTTGAGTTTTCTCCAGACCAAAAGCCCTCTTCTTGTCTTAGTTTCAATATGATTTAAACTGGACTGACAGTTGTCCCCTTTGGGCTGATAGCATCACACTCCCAATATTGTATTGTAGTGGGCTTTTGATGGGAGCAATGATATCAGCTCAAAGTGTCTGATTTAAAAGCTCAAGGCAAACCCACCACATGTTGTCCCACCAAGACAAAGCTAAACTTAGTTTTCATCTGGAGATTATTACATAGCATGATTAACTGTAATCTGAATCTAGTGAGCTGTCTGACTGTTCTTTACTTCTAAAGCTTGTGATAACCAGGAGGAGCTTAACTGCAGTAGATCTGAGCAGTTTGGGACCTTCCTCCTGTATACAGTAGTAACAAGTTGACTGATCTTATCTAGGATATTGTCCATTCTTCCAGAGTAGATGAGTAGTCAAACCATTTGGAATTGTTTTCAAAAGAAAGTGATGGCATTAATCTTTATTGCCAGTTTGCTGACTTAGCTCTGGCATTGAATCAGGCAAGATTCAATCGTTGGGGTACAGACAGCTTCCATGTCTTTTTTTCTTTAGGATATACTCAGATCTGTAGGATAGGGAACTGCAAACCTGTACATGCACTGTTAAGACACTGTTTGATAATGGAATTTCCTGCATCGGGTGTCAAATTTCAGCAGAGATGCTGCAGTCTTATCCTTTTAATTAATTTTGCTATTTATGAGTTACCAGAAGTGAAGTATGTTTGCTTCAACTCAGAGAAGAAACAGTCATAAAATAATGGCATTTTCTGTAAACATTTCATTGTTTGCCTTCCTCTTCTGCTAGCTATGGGGATTGTTTATTAATAATGGGGTTGAGAGACAAGAGAATTCACTCAGTCATTAATGCTCTGAGAAGGGGAATGGCACCCTGAGTGTAGGCAGACTTTAAGTAATGTAGCTGGTCAAAATGTTCCAGGCTCAAAGGCAAGAATAACTAGACAAGAACGAATATGAACAGTATTGCTCAAAGAGAAATTATTTTTCTTCTTAGATATGTCAGGAATTTTTGCTGTCCTGAGATCAACTCCTCTCCTGTTCAAAAAGAAAAGTGCTAAATTTTTTTTCTCACCACAAAAAACAGCTTGTGAGCTGAAGTTCACAGCAGAAGTTCACTGAGATTTTTTTGCTCTAAGTGAATGGGAGAGAAATTATACTGATTGGAAGTCTGTTTCTTTTGTAACCACTTTTATTTCTTACTTTTTTTTTCTTTTTTTTTTTTTTTTCAATGTGTACTGTACATTCTCTGGCTTTCTAACACTGTCCTTTATCCTTCCTGCCGTACAATCTGCTTGTTAAGTGGGACAAGGAGCAGCTGTAAGCAGCTGGGCAGGTGGCTGATTCATAGCCTGCTGTGTGCCAGTTGGCCAAACAATGTGTGTATGGTGATTGCAGCTGCTTACTGCCTGTTAGAATGATAGGGAATTTGTTACAAGTGTTTTTCCTTATGGAGGCGCTTATTTAGTTACAGTTTTCCTGGCTGTTAGGTTTCACAGAACATGGAGGAACTGTGGTTTTTGTGACCTCTACTTTCTGGTCAAGCTTAATGAGAAATATTATTAGAAGAACGCCAGAGAGGTGAATACCAGGGCAATGGTGTAAACCGCCAATTTTTATGGAATGACACCAAAATCAATGAGGTTTCAAATTCCTTATTAGATTTGAATAAAAAGCAATAATCCATTAAAATGTCCACATTTAATATGATTAGCAAAAAAAAGGATGCGAAAAGTGACTTGCAGGGGATTTTTAACATGCCAGGTTTGTTTGTATACTGCTTTAAAAAAACTGATGTTGGAATTAATTTCAGTGGTCATCCCTAGAAATTACAATGAGTTCTAATTCTTCTTGAAAGATTAATTTTGTCTTTAAAATCCTGACTGACTGTTGCTGAAGTTCCTGGGTCCGTTCATCTGAATGTTACAGCCACCACAATATTGTCTGAAGTCTCTCTCCCATCTAATTGACTTCATTTATGTGGGAACTATCTAAGAAGGYCAACAGGGTTGAACGATTAATATCAAAACGCCAACCATAGTACATGGTGATTTAATCATAAAAATCATCTTACATGGGAAGAGTATTACAGAATCAGTAAAGGAATGTGATCTACACATTATTATCCCCAAACTGTCTGGAAATTAAACATGAAGTATTTGGGTTTTATTGCTTAAGTAGTGAATTGTCCCATGAAAATATTTTGTATTTTAATCCAAAACTTCACTAGTGTAAAATTCCTAAGTATTTGTGTTTCATTCACAAGTAGCTTTGTGATTTAGATTTTTTATTTTTGTTTGGGGGGGCTTTATGAAATTTCTAGCTATATATGTTCCATACCTGAAAGACAAAATGGAAGTACCTTTAACTCCTCCATGCAGACAACAAAGATCATGGGTTAATTTTCTGTGCACAAGACTTCAAGAAGAACCTACTCCTCTTTCTGGTAACAGGTAATGAAAACTTTGTATTAATAAATCCTGTCATATATCTTCTAAATCATAAATCCTCTAAATTAGTGCAAAAGTAACTTTAGTCTATTTGTGATTTGGTAGTTTTGTTCTTTGAGACAGCTGCATATATTTTGTGTTTTGCATGAAAGAGTGAACAGAGTGCATGATCTGTATCTGTGGCATTTCAGGAGAGCTTGAAAAAGGAAATGACCGTCGCTACTGTAGACCTCTTTCTCCTGGGGAACTTAATAGCCTAAAAATCCAATCTCCTTTTTGGAGTAGGCAACAGTAAATATTTATGTATGTAGCAAGTATGTATTTGTGTATATGCATGTATTTACACATATGGCAAACACATATGTTGAGCAAGTATCACCTACAAAATCTCCAGAAGAGATACAAGAAAAAAGTATTGTTTGTGTTTTGGAGATATCCCCCAACAATGAAATTTAGGTCTTTTCATGCTGACATAGGATCAGGATTGCTTCATCTTTTCATTCTCGTCTTGTTTGCAAGACTAGCATTTTTTGCCTTGCTATCTTTCTCACATATGCTCAAAGAATTTAAATATCCTTTTGGGGAGGGAACCACAATTTAGACAAAATTTTCAGTTGGTGCCACTTTAATTCGTGAACCAGCCTCGATGGCTCCTCTCACTCCTTCATGTTCATCATGGTTTTGCATGAAGTGACCCCCTATATGGACAAGAAAAAATTTTAATGAATGAGTGAATGAATGAATGAACTGCAAATTTACAGAGAAAGTAGATCTTTAAATGGTAGTTTTGTATAAAATCAAAATTCAACAGATAATGCTGTTAAACTTCATACCTCCAAGTCTTGTTTTATGTTCTTCTCAGTATTTTGATTACAGAGCACTCTAGGGAATATTTAGAACATTTAGTATGGCAATCAGAGAAGTATCGGGATAATATGAACTCTCTTTTGCTTGTCGGTAAGGATTTCTAATTGATAATCAATTTCTAATTGATGTTGAAGAGTTCCATGTACATGGAGAAAATATAGCAAAAAAGATAATGTTATGTTACAGAGCACATTTTTTGAGCCATTGAAGTTTATCCAGTTAATGTAACGCTCTGAAGTTTGGATTATCTGATTCTTTTAGTACATATAAAAAGTTACAGTATGGCAACATAGAAGTTGGTCTGTCATATATCCTTCTATGGAGATAATTTGAATGAAGTAAGAGTTTTATTTCATTATGAAAATGTTCAGCTCACTACTACTAATTATATTCCATAACTGTGGTAATTGAAATTTGGTAATCTGTTGAACTCTTTTCTGTGTGTTATTTTTCCTTAAATAATGTTTCAAAACACGTATCAATCAATAGAAAAGTACTGTTAATGGAAAATAATGACAAGAGCAGAGTTCATGTTAGGAAGCAAAATATCCAAAACCTAAATAAGCTGCAGGTTATTTCTGACAGCACCAGAATACTCATTACCAGTGTTCTTTCATTTCATTTGCCTTCATTTTACAAGTCTCAGGATTAAGTTATGCATATTGACTTGTTATGTTGCCCAATTCATTTGTACATTCATTTATAGTTGAAAATAATGTATGTTAGGCTCATTACTATTTAAGTTCATTTTTTTTTCAGGTAAGGATTATGTTAAGTCTTTGTAAGCACAACAAGTAAACCCACAAATAATGAACGAGATCATCTGTAACTTTAATAATGCAGCTACACATTATTAGATCTGAAAAAAATTTAACCCCCCCCAACTTACTCGTACACTCAATAAGTAAAAAGCACACTTGCTCTGATAACACTAACTGCTTTGCTCTTAAGTCTATCAATGAACATTGAGTTACAAATGGAAGTATGAACAATGGATGTATGTAGTAGGTCATCAGAACTTGGGAGCTTTCATTTACAAAATGACATTCTGTTTTCATGTTTCTAGATTTTTAATAATATATGTTGATTTTTCTTTTTTTTGTAGAGCATCAGACTGTTAAACATATATATCTGCGTCATTCGCTTACAGAACTGAAGGAATTGTTACTAGTTGAGGTAGAAACACCAATGCTTAGCTCACTAGAGGAGGGCTGGTGGCTTCATCTAGGTTTAAATCCAGTCTCCATAGAAATTTTGGAGCAATTAAATATGGGTGCCAGTAATGCAAACAGTTTGCTTCCTACAGAAGTAGAAACATTCACACGATTTACATCGTATCAGTTAGAAAGTAAGTATCTTCTTTAAAAAAAAAAAAGTGATAAAAAGGCAAAGATACGTACTTTAACAGAGAATCACTCTGTGACAGTTACATACCTCCAAGAAGGAAGGAAATGGAATATTTCTTATTCTCAAGAACAAAATGTTTTATAGAAATATAAAGTAGCAACACTACTACAGTGAAGGTGTACTTTCACAAACTTAGAACAAATTGTAGGAACAAAGGTGTTTAACTACATGGTTATTTTTTCTATTAATGTGCAGATGAAAAGTAGCCTCCGCCAGTCATACTATTTTTTAATAAAATAGTTTCATACAGGAAAATTTCTTAGCAAATAGTAATTTTGCATTGGAATATTTTAATAAAGCAGATATTTGTATAGTCCTGTCTGCAGAAGGTCAGCGGGGAGAGCATGTTACAGTGAAAATTCTTTATTTTGTAATGCTGTTCAGAGGGTTTTTTATGCTGGCTATAATTTCAAATGTGAACCACTCATAAACTTCAGAATTTCTCATGGACCATTATGTATACTTATAATCAAACTTTACCAGAAAATGCAAAAAGTTATTTAGATGTTATTATATAATTATGGCCTGCCTGCAAGGCACCAATTGTGGTTGTAGAATTCCAAGGATTGACAGTAACAAGATATACTGTGAAACAGATAGGCACCCTCATGAAAGAATGTTTCCACTTAACCGCTTTTTATCTATCCTGAAGTGTTTGGCTACTGTGTTTAACATGAATGTGCAGCAGCAATGCAAAACATTGCAGTTCTAGTGAAGCACATCTTTAGAGGGAGCTAACTGCATGCTTTACTTCTTTTTTTTTTTTCCTCTAAAAAAAAAATGTTAATCTTCTAATCTTTCTTCCTAATGAAATGTGTTGCATCCCACTTCCTAGAAATCTAACACCAGTAAGCACCATGCAGATGGTGAAAACTTCTCCAAACAGTAGCATGTCCTTCTGTTTCTCAACATTGTACATTTTTACTTAGGACTAATCAGTACAAATTTTCTGGCAGTGGATTATAATGTTCTGGGAAGGAAGAAAGAAGAGATAAAATAATGCTTTCTCTATAATTCTCCAAAATAGTTCACTCCAACCAGGAGGAACAAAAGAAAAAATCTATGTTGCAGCAGAGAAATTGAATTTTATTTTTTAGGATGGCTTGATGAGAAGGACTCCATGACAAACCAGGAGCTGCTTTCTGCTGAGAGACATCAGTCGGACAAAGTAATGAATCTTTACATGTCACCACAGACTCAAAGGCAGTGCTTTGCCCTGCATATGAGTGCTGCATCACCTGCCAAAATTCACGGAACAAATACATCTGTGGAAGAGCTTACTGGAGGAAGCATAAAAAAGAGTAAAGTAGAAGAGGCAATTTATTTCTTAAWCCAGGAAAAGAAAACCCCCAAATCATCTGAGTCAGTCAGCTGTAAAGATGTGTCTTTCAAACAAGACAACTCATCCAGTAGTCAAAAGCCTGCATCATTTGCACTTGCTACAAAATTGGACAATGATGATTCTGATCTGAGCAACTTTATCATGCTGAGATCTAAACATACACTCACCCAAAGAGAGGAAAAAAATTATGTAGATAGTCCTGAAAAAGGTATGAGAACCGGTTTATTCTGCCATTTTTCCGGGTTTAATTCTGCTCTCTTATACCAATTACAATAGATGCTAGTTCATGCTAGTAGATTTATGGGAGAAAAAATCCTTTGAAGTCAATGGTAACATTTTTATCATTTTTAATGCAGCTGAATTTTTCAACCTTTTGTTTTTTTCTTTTAGATATCCTAGGGGATTTTGTTTGTTTGTTTTGGTTGGGGGGGTGTTTTATTTTGGGGTTTGGTGGGGKTTTTTTGGTGGTGGAAGTGGTTCTTAATAAAATAAACATATGAGTTTATTCCTATTCTGACAAAGTAACTCTAAATGGTACTTACTCCAGAAGATCTCTTCTGTCCCCATATGTTTTGAATCAGATCTCCTGGCCTCTTTAGAGAAATAGTAATTATCAATTGTAGTTACCAAATTAATCGTAGTTATCAAATAGTAATTATGACTACTCTTATTTTTGTAGAAACAACATAGCCTAGACAATGAACAAGACTTAAAGTTCTTCTCTGGAAAGAACCATTTGAGCCAGTTATCTTGGTGCAAATCCCATCAATCGATGAGGCAGAACAGGTCTTAGGGAAAACAGAAAGTTGTTGGTAGCTCTGTTGTTGATGACAATGCTTATGAAAGAGTGTCAGGCTATGCGTTGGGCATTGCAGAAATGCAAAATAGCAGAGAGGGAAAAGAAGTAGAAGAAAGCCGTTATTTTTTTTTAAAACAGAAATATTTGTGACACAAAATATCAGGAGATAGTGACATATTTCCAGATTCACTTTTCAGGATAATGTTGTATTAAAAAAGAATTTTTTTCATTTTTTGGACTTGTATGGAAGAATTTTGACAATAACTTTTATCTGTGTTTCAGTTCTATGTCCCAGCATTAAAAAAAAAAAGAAAAAAAAAAATTCAAATTATTACATAAAAGCTTTCAGCAATAATTCCTATAGAACAGAATTGGGATATTTATTTAATTGCAAGTTTGTGTAATCTTGTAGAGGAAATTATTTCCTGGTAAAATTAATCTGTTACTGACACTGGTAGACATGCATAAAACACTTCCATGGCCTCAGAAAGCAACAATCCCAGTTTTAAAAGTAGATCAACGTACCTGACCTGAAGTTTTATGCTACCATCTAGTGAACTCTGACTAGAACTGCATCTCCTAACAAGAAATCCAAATGTATTGAAAGACAAGCTGTGTTACATGTACGAATAGGCTTGTCGAGGTTTAAACAAGTTAAATGCAATTTAGAATATGTTTACAGGTAGACCCCAGTGTTGCAGATCAGTTATGTCTGATATATAGAGAACCCATTAAAATGTATAGGTCTTACCATATTGTTGTAGAAATGATGTAAATTATTGTATACTTTCATAATAATGAAAACTTTTTATTAAGGGTCATTCTAAATTTAACTGAAAATAAGAAATGCCAGCACTGTTTGTAGGGCTCTTTCTCTATTGTCTTTGTTGTTTGGCTTATTTTTTAAAGATGTCATTGTGTATAATATTTAGTTCAGAAAATATAAGGAARTAGTAAAAACAGTTAATTGACCCAATTTTGAACCCTGTATAGGTTTTAACTTAAGTAGAAAAAAAAAAATCGTTTTTTCTTTTCTTTCTGTCTCTGTATGATCAGTTTGTTTTCTGAGGAAACTGACATTCTTAACTAGAAAAAATCAGCAATATTTAGGAGACACCTATTCATCCAGAGCCCCTCCCAGAAATAAAGAGGTAGAGCTGCCAAAGGAAGCTTTATGGGCCGAAGCTGTAGCTCATGCATCAGTATTTATAAGGAAGAAGGGAAGGAGACCTAGAAATACTAGGAAGTTGCAAAACATAGCTATAAGACAGGAGAAAATGTTCTTTTCAATAAGCAATTTTTCTTTTCTTTTCTTTTTTCTTTTCTTTTCTTTTCTTTTCTTTTCTTTTCTTTTCTTTTCTTTTCTTTTCTTTTCTTTTCTTTTCTTTTCTTTTCTTTTCTTTTCTTTTC
>JASVER010000100.1:1990224-2038794 GCA_030449065.1 Oceanodroma leucorhoa
TTCTTTTCTTTTCTTTTCTTTTCTCTTCTTTTCTCTTCTTTTCTCTTCTTTTCTCTTCTTTTCTCTTCTTTTTGCCATTTGCAGCTTCCAGGTTCTTTCTGGATCATTTACAGTATCTAACCTCTTCTACTGACACTCACTGAGCTATTTTTCGTAGTTTGAGCTCCTTTTCTCTCATACATGTTTTTTCTCCATATAAAGGCATATGAGCTTTCCTACGGAGCTATATTATAGAGCTATAGTACCAGCTCCTTAATTTTGCCAGCTCTGTCTTTCTGCCATAAGGAAGAAGAACCTGATAATGCCTGACTTCTTGGGCTGTGAAAGCTGACAGGGCCCCATCTCTCTCTGTGTCTTGGTGGTTTTCCCATACTATATAAACCCATGAAAACAATAAAGAAGTTCATGAAAAGAAAATGTATGTGTCATAGAAACTACTTAATTTGAAAATGTTTTTGCATGTAGAGTAATTTATAAACAGTTTTCTTATTAATTGAGCTGTTTTTCTTGTATTTGTATCTAAATGTTCACTTGTGGTTTAATGATTTAGTGCTACAACCTGAAGAACAGCATATGCATGTTCACAAAGAGGACAGTTCTGTTCATGAGACTGTAAGAATAGATGAAAAAGAACAAGAGAAAGAGGACGGTGTCACAGTTGATATTCAAGCATCAGGTATACTATTTTTGGATATGCTTTATTTTATATAGCTTTTCAATATAATTTTGTAGTAAATCATACTACTCAGACAAATATGGAAATTATTAGGTTTAGTCTCTACTTCTTGTGACTGAAAAGATTCCAGATAGATGGATATTTATTTTGACAGAGGTGTGAGAGCAGGCTATAGGATTCTGTCTTAAGACTAAAGCCAATTGCACGCAAATTAAAAAGTACAGACTTTTGAGTTACGTCTGATGTAAATCAGCAGACGTAAAATCTCTTCATGTCAATCAGTACCCTCAAATTATTATTCTGCATTTTTTCTCTGACAGAGGAAATGAGAGAATTAGAGACAGAAGGGATTGGCAGTCATTTTGGTAGGAAATGTCTTTAACTCAGTAGTAATCCGCTATGGATTTATCCCATACATGACTGAGCCTTACCCTGTGAACTCTTGCTGTTGTACATTTCAAGGCATTGTATCAAAGAACATGCACTGACAACAATTTTGTCATGCAGTAGAAATGTTGCAGAAGAACCTAGAAGATATTTATCCAAGATATTTTACAACCTCTAGCACACTCAGTGCTAGAAAGTTGTAGGCCTAGCACAGAGTAGTTTGGTTTTCCATGGAAATGCATTCACTCCAACCATGTGCTTAACAGGAGTCTCTTTCACAGAACCAGTGAAAAAGTAGAGCAGTATTTTCATCTGTTCCTATCTGAGATGGGAATCACCTAACAGCTATAAACTTATTTTTTAATTTTTCTTTTAAATAAATTTGGAAGCAAGACTCCTTTAATGCGACTCGAAAAAAATTTAAAGCTTTTCTGCAGTCAAAACAAAAATCAGCATTTTGCAAAGGTGGTATTTGTTGGGACTCAATGTCCTATTACAGTCCTTGAAATAAAATGTGTTTCACCATGGTGGCCTTGCACATGAAGCAAAGGAATCTTTCTCAAAACCAAGCTATAGCCAAAATGGAGATTAGAAAGATTCACACAAGTATTTTACTTAGCAGTTGAATGTGAAGACGCACAATTAGAAATACACTTCAAAAAGAAAATGATACATTAATACAGGAATGCCTGAATGAAATTATACAATGGGCATCCAAAATACTATAGTGTCTGACCTATTTCCATAAAGGCTGAAAAACTGGATATAATAATATACCTTTTTTTAGAATACTTAAAAATATGAAGTTATCAATTGCTTTTATAGTGCATTGACCAAGTGGAGGTAAGTCAGCTGCTAGTCAAATAATTTGAATAGATCAGCTGAAAATATTTTTTAAAGTAATAATAAATCTTTGAAAATGAAGAATCGCAGAGTTCTGATCTTGTTGATGTGATCAACTCAACTATAATTTTAAAAAATGGGTATGAAAGAGTTTCACCTTCTTACCTGGGGAAAAGGACATCCCTTTCAACTCATTCAGCAATTGACAGCTGTTATGGATGCTAATAGCAGGAAACTCAGTTGTACTTTGGAAAGAATTATAAAACAGCCACCCAGAAGCTATTAAGAACTATTAGTATGAAAGAACAAAGAGACTAACAGATTGGCTTGTTTAGCCTTKCTAGACAAAGACATTAGAAATTAAATACCAGGGAAGGAGAAGGGCTGTTTAAGTTGAAGTTGTAGTAACAGGTGGATATAAAGGGACTAAGTCTAAGTTTAGACTACAAAGTAGAAGGCGGCTGTAGAACACTGGAATAATAGTACAATTTTAGTGGGAGTCACAGGAGTAGAAAATCCTAACTTTTCATCATGGAGTTTGATCACTTTATGAAGTGAATGGAATAACATGGTTACCTGCTGTGAGAAGCAGCTTAATTCTGCCACACAGAAAGCTCCCTGGCAAGCAACTGTTTTTCTATTAATGTTACAGCTTTCATGAAGAAGACGGTCTTCTTTGTGTTTTGCTAGGTCTTTTGAATATTCTTGTCCAGTAGCAGTATATGAAACCAAACTTTATTATTATGTTTTGTTTATTGTGCTATCCAGAAAGCCAATGCCAGGCATACTGCCTCTTGGAAGAAGCAGCCACTCCTGTCCTAAAAGATTTGACACATCTGGGTGTACTTGCTTCTGTAAATTGGAGCTTTAACAGTGTTAAATTTGATCACACAAGATTTTTCTTAAAGCAGCAAGAGAAAGTGATATGCGATCATTTTAAAGAAGGTATGTCTTTAAAAAAAAAAAAAWTTTTTTAATCTTCAATACTGATACGGCTTTAATTGGTAACACAAGGTTCAACATGTTTGATAAATTAATAATAAAACTTTCAGCAGTGTATCTTGTAGAGTTACAGTAATTAATTTCCTCTTTTATTTTCAAAACAGTGTCTCCTAGTTCTTCAGCGTTACATTTATTAACCTGAGTATTGTAATATAAAAAGTATTCTAATTGAACTTAATTTTAAAATATTTTAGATACACTTCAGAAATGTTGTTTCTATATCAATGAATGTTTAAATTATTTTTCTCATGTTAGATTTTAAAATTAAAAGCTGTCTCTGTGTTTTTGTCGTTTCACTCCTTTTAGTAGCTATTGTTTGTCACACCTGCATGTTGAAAAACGCTAAGCCTACATTAGAAATTAGAAGAAAAAAAATCCATATTAATTTGGTTTCATTCTGACTTCATTTCTCTCCTATCTGGCATGTGAAAACCCTATAGAACCAGAAAAATTAAAAGAAAAGCCAGCAAAATCAGTGTCCGCTTATGAAGATTTTTGGCTATAGATAAAGAGAGGTGCAGGAAAATCTCACAGCAAAATACAGACTGTGTTTGAGGAAGATTTAGAAAGCTGTTGGGTATTTTGGATTATTTTTTGAGTTGTACGGCTCATAGTTGAGAACTAGTTGTAAGGGTAACATAGTAGGCAGTCTACTACCTGCAAAGTTTTTATATTATGTCACAAGTTACGCAATAAACTTTAGCTATCTAAACTTTATTGCTTTCTGTGCTTAATATATTTTTCTCAAAGTAAAACTAATGATAATGAAATTACAAATGAGAGAGAAGGCAAACAAAAAAAATTTTAGTGGTCTCTGCAGAATGGCAGCCTGTGATCTGTAGAATTACCATAATAAAATTGTCAGCAGCAGGGTTCTCTTAATTTGAGGGAGCTTGCAAAAAAGCAAACATCATCTTCAGAAACATGAGGGAGAAACTCAGTATCTATATCTGTATCAGTGAATCACAGAAAAGAAAACATTGCTGAGAAAAGTACAGAGAGAACTACTACTGCTTCTCGAGATCAAGGAAAAAATATGTAAGAGTCTGCATTTTAATTAAAGATTAATTTAAGAAAACTTATATCCTTTCAAATAGTTTAGGTGTTGTAGAAATGTAAGAGCTGGGCCAAGTGGTGTGCTTATTCAAACTTCAATCTTCGCTTGTAGATTAGCTGTGCAGTGTATTACCAATTGCTATAATTACAGCAATGAAATAAATGAAAATGTTTAGTGGCTGAAATACTGATGAGGCAAATAGTAAACTATTGGACCTTCCTTTTAGGGGCAAGTGTTTACTGAGGAATGGATAATATTTACCCATCCCTTGCTATACAAAAACAACTGTTGTTGAACACAAAATTTACGTATGAAATAGGTGCATCTTTGGACTACAGCTCAAGGAAAGCAGTAAAAACTTTTTGCTCTTGGTTTAAAATACCGAAAAAAGTCAGGCTGATTTAGCTACTGTTGTCTGCAGTGAAGAGACAGAAAAGTGCAAGGGAGGTCTTGCATTTTGTCCCCAACTGAAGRAGCAGAAGGAAATAAGGATTTTCTTGCTGGAAGGTCTATAGAAACATAGAAATAAAGAAGACTCTAACATAACCAATCCATTCCTAATGGATATTTCTCTAACTGTATAGGAGATTCCAAAACCTCCATGGTATCTTACTTCACTCTTTTATTGCCTTCCTGGTTTTAAATAGTTTCACATCCAATCTGATTCCACTTTACTCCAAAGTATGCTAATGCATTTTCTCATTAGTCCCCCAGTGAACATAGAAAACAATCACTTACTATGATGGTATTGATCTATTAGGGGATTAGTATTCCCCTACTGGTCTTTTCTTTCTGCACCAAATATCATCAAATGCACTAGCCTTTCATCATAAAATGTGGTTTCTTACTGTCTTGCTTTGTTTCTAAATTACCTCTATTCCTCAGTAAGTTTTTATGGTGAGTGGTATCAAGAACTGGACATAGTCCTTCAGTTTCAGCATCTTCACTGACAGAGATGAACAGTCACTTTTTGTCTTTTGATAGAGAACAGCRGCAAGATCTTTGTCTTCGGTGCTGTTTCCAGCTAATTCTTCTGTATGCTGAGTTCATAAGTTTGATTTTTCCTTCCTAAGTGCTTCACTTGTGTTTTTGAATTAAAAGCTATGTTGATCCCAGGACACAGAACTATCTTGTATAATGCATCTCGTTCAGTAATTCCTTGATCAGCTCTAGTAATTTATTCTTTAATTATCTTCCTCAACCATTTTTTACCATCTTTAAGTATTTTATTATTAAGTCCTTACTTACTCTGCAGAAATTACGTATTTCCTTTCTTGAGATAATGAACTACACCACTCCGTGTGCAGTTCCCAAAAATGCCTTCCTTCTTCAGACTAGTAATTCCTTTCTGTTCAGTCAAGTCCTTGAAGATTATTCAAAATGAGTACATAATACAGAAGAGGTAGCCCATAAATTGTTCGATTTACTCTGTGGGTCCAAGAAGAAGCAGGTGTCCTCCAAATTTACCTTCCCAAAGAAGGTTAAGATTCTTATCAGGAGAGGTCAGTTAGGTGTGGGGAAGGTAATATCAGAAGCTAAGACTCTACATGGATCATTATTCGAAGACAATAGGAATTTTTCTCATGATATGCSTGAAGACTAGCTGGGTCCAAATCATTTGCCGTAAAGAATGTGGCTTTTATAGTAAAAAATTTGTTGAAAAGGTTCTGTGAAAAGCTCAATTTGAGGTTATCACTGCTTTAAAATTGCTTATTGATTAGCAGATAATCTGCCATTTTGATTTCTTRGAAAGAGTTTTGAAGTGTTTGGAAAACGGGTTAGGCAGAGAGACAGTTGAAAAAATTAACAATTTGACTAGCCGGATGAGGAAATAGTAATGTGAACAGCTGGGCTTGTATGACGGACCAAAGATGGGAAATTTATCAGTTTCCATCCAGTATATTTAAAGATTGCCTTACTAAAATCAGTAAGGCAGTGTGGATTTAATGGCACACCTATGGGAACTGTTATCCCCTCCTCCAGCGAGTACCATCTATCCCTACACACCTTTCAAAAGCACTTCCCTGTGTGCCACTTGCTCTGGGTCAGATGACGTGGGAAAATTTATGCTATATCATAAGCTATTTGCCAACACCACCAGATCCGACCTTTTAAAATTATGTCTGGTTAAGTGTGTTTAATGAAAATTCTGAGATATGAGGATTTTTTAAATTGATGATGTATGTATAGTGTGATTTCTGAAATTTTATACAGACCACACCTGTGTCTTCTATTTGTAAAGGTAAAATAGATGAGAAGGAGATCATGCTGTTCAGACATGCTGCTCTGGTGCACCTGCTGGTGACAGTTCGAGATCTTCTATTAACATGTGGCTTGGACACAGCACTAGGTTTGTTTTTAGTGATGAATAATGATACCCAGAAACCCAATGCTTTGTCTGTCTTCTGCAGTCTGTCCTTCCTGTTGGTAGGCTGTGGTTCTTTGCCATCAGTGTGCCTCCAGCRTAGCTTCAATATGATATTCAACACCCTTTGCTTCCTTATTTCTATTCCATCATTAGAAATTAATTCACTGCGAATTGTACTGTGGTAGTGTATATGCACAGTTCATGACTAATGTACCACTGTTTATGTTATTACATGGATTTGCCTAAGAAATATTCACATGAACTTCCACATATATAATGTGTTGTCTTGTATCTCAGAATGACAAATTTTCATTGGAATCTCTGTGTGGAAACTGAGAACCATGCAAAAATGGCAGGTCCTTTATTGTTTACAATCCACCTTCTGTGCATGTGGAATATTTTCCACCTAAAAATATTCTCAGACTTCTTGGAAATGAGGTACTTAAAACTGAGGGCATTTTAAGCAAAATCTGAAATACTGTCTAACATATCAAGAGGCAGGGAGTTTGAAGTTACAGTCCAATTCTTAGCACTTGACTCACACAGAACCTTTCTTTTTGAGCTTTTCCAATCTATTCAGATTTGGAATATGAAAATTCATGGTAACCCAATTTTATGCTTGAAATGATAATGCCATGCTTGTCAAGTTCCTCTAGTTGTGTATTGTGAATTTTCCTATAGATCTGTCTGAATAGATTCGTAAGGAGCTGAAGTCAGCTTTTAAGGATGCCCTAGGAAAGTCAGGCTCCCTCTGTCTTTATAGGAGATAAGGCAGTTCAGAGCATCTATCTTCAGTCACTCTGAATTGTCCCTTGATGGAGGGTGTTTCCTTAAAATTGATGTAAAATGGAAAACATCTGCCATAAACTGGACTGTGGGGAAAATAAATTATTTTTTATTCACTTAAATATTTCTAGTAATAAAGGAGTAGGAAGAAAAATACAGAATGAATATGTAAGTAGAATCCTAAATAGAATTCTTTTCTACAATTACTATAAACAACATAGGAGGATGGGAGGGAGACAAATGAGCAGTTCCTCCTCTGTTCTATTGTAGCAAAAGCACCCCTAGATGATATTTCAGAACTGCACATCACCTATCCTTCCAAGTCCCAGCAACACCTCACACAGGAAACTGCACAAGTAAAAAAGATCTGGAAAAACCTTAAGAAAATTGAGCCAGATGATACTAAGTAGGCCCTGCAGTCCTCACTATTCTGATATTGTGCTGTGCTGTGTGATTCATCACATACTTATCTTAGATGTATTTTTTCTTTATGCATTTTCAAATAATCCCAGCATTGTTCACCATTTATATGCAAAAGGCATCATTCAGAGTTGAGAAATAGTTGTGATAATGCAAATAGTGGTGAAAACACAGGACAAGTGCAGCTTTGGACAGTGGGAATATAAACAAAGTTGTTATTTAGTATAAACCGTATAGACTAATTAAATATAACAGTGCTGCTGCTGGTATCTGCAGCTACAGAATGCAATGTTCTATAATTCTAGCTGGAGTCATATAGCAGATAGCACAGGAGGTATAGCAGTCTTATAGGGGCTACTTATGTACCTGATTAGTAGTAATAGTATCCTTCCATATTGGTGAGCCATTAAATTGTCATCTTTTTTGTGCAAGATACTTTCACATAAATTTTACATTTATGTGTAGATTAAACACAAACCTTGGCAATTATCTTTTGTCACTGAAAGTACTTCTTTTGTTGCTTTATTAACAGGTTATTTGTCCAAGGCAAAGGATATCTATAAAAACATCTTAGAATCCTGTTTGAATAACATCTGGAGACAGTTGAAGATTGTACAGTACAGCAGCCAGAAAAAGCGAGAAACAAATCCCAAAATAATAGAGCTTCAGCATCAAATGTTAAATTGGATGCAAAGTTATGGAGAGGAACACAGTGTTAAGGTTAACAATGTAAACAATTTCACTAAGCAAACCAAACTGCTCCAAACTGTGAATAATTATAAAACCAACAAGGGTTGTTTTAGGGAAGAAGGTCTTATAATTACCTTTCCAACTCACAGTATCTGTTAAATAAGGGTAATATGAAGTTTAAGACCTCCATCAGGAGCAGTGCAGCTTTTTGTTTGATCAAATCTCCCCTTGTTGCATGACTGAAATAACATCCGTATGAGTTTTAACATTGCCAGGGCCTCATCTTATTGCAGGTGCTTTTGTTTCCCTGGTGAGTATATTGTATCGCATGACTTACTGAAAATTATATTATAACCTTTTATTCGAAGGCCTCAATATTMCGGTGCAAAGAGAATCATAGCACAAGTCAGGGTTGTATACTTGTACATTGTGGCTCAGAGCACACACTATGGGATGGTGGATATTGTTATCCATAGACGACCTCTGCTTAACTTACATATCAGGCAAATCTCCTGGCACTATAATTATATAAGAAGCAAATATCCATAAGTCACGGTTATGGCATGGAGGATAGAGTTGTGGAGGAGATTCAAGATATCCAAGGATTTTTTTTTCTTCTTGATATGTGAATATTTGGGGTGGTACCATGCAGTGCAAAACACCATTTTCTTTTGCAGAATATTTATTATTTATTTACAGAATATTTATCACATAATGAAACAGAAGGGATAAAATATATGATTTTTTAAGTGTCCTGACTGTTTGGAATAGAATTTATGCTGCTGAACACACAGCCAAAAAAGATGAATCTTCAAGCCTACATTCATTTATTTAAACTTCTTTCCTTACTTCACTTCCTGGTGCTTTCTTCTTCTTTTGTTTCTGTTAAGAGTTGCACTAAGAACTCTGAACATATTTTTATTAAGTTTTCCTGTGAAGAAAAACATCATAGCTTATTGTATACCCTTTTAGAATTTAAAATGGAAGTGAAGCAACCAAAACAAAATGGTGTGGATTGTCTTGGTGTCTGTCCTTCAGTAGACCCTCTAAGCTGATTTCAGCATCATTTTGTTCTTCTTAAGAGTTACACATTTTGCTTTGTGATACTAGGATTATGCTGTACTGGGCGACATATGGCAACTTTGTCATCTTAATGTCAGCTCAGTGACAATTTTGCTTTTCTTCTGAACTCCACTAGATATCATTTTTTAAATTCTTAACTATAACTCTTCTGAGTTTTGACTTGTTTGCTTGACTTAAACTTCAGGTCATGCACACATACCCATGCAATGTAAGAATATATATGATTTATTCGCAATTATAAGATTATTTACTATTCCCTAACATTCAGAGACAGGTTTCAATGAGCCAGAATAGGCAGGAGTATTCTGGTTCTAATAAGAAGTAAAAGTTGTATTGAATAAGCCATTTCCTGTTCTATCACATCACATCAGCATCAGTTAATAAGATGTGAAATATGATAACCTGGTTATCGTTTTATTAGCCAAAATTTTTATTGATGCAGGATTATAATAGGACATTTTCTTTGTAAGCAAGGTGTTGCTAAGGGRCTAGAATAAACTGAACTTTATTCTTTGTTTCATTATCTTTTGTACTCATGATTAGATAGAACATGACTAAAAATGTCATCTAGCTCACAACAACATGTAATGAGTACGCTGTTGTATTATGTGTGGAAAAAGCAGGTCTGCATTTTAGAACGCAGTTGTCCAAAACTGCTTTGAAAGGAGCCAGTGAGTTGTCAGGTGGCTGTTCTGTGCACCAACATATGGAAATCTGCTTTAAGCTTGTCAGGCTGACTGATCCAGCATTGCTTTTCTGACAAGATCTAACACACTATTAATATTTACATATATAATTATCTTGCATCTGTAAGTCTTAAGAGTTAGACAATGCCACATGCCTCCTTAAAAATCTTATCTTGTGTGCACCATGAGAAGTCCTTATACAATGGCATAAAGGTACAGAGATCATCCTTTCTGAAACTATGGTGTAAATCCTGTATGTGTGTACATATTCTTCTTTACATAATTTGATTACGTAGCACAAGTTTAGTTCATATCAGTTGAAATGGTAGACAAGGTAAACATCTCTGGTAGTGATTCTTTTTAAAACTATGTCAGTTTGGTAGATTCTAATCCTTTTCAATGTTTTCATCTTAAGCACTATTTAATGAGTCTCAGAGATAAGCGATCTCTGGCAGGAACACTTCAGTGTACTCCATCTATGGTCTGGAAAATCTTTCTAATTAGTTCAGCAGTACATCTAGTAACTCCCTCCAGTACATCACCGTCTTGCAGGCTGAGTTCTAGGTATCTTCAGTTTAAGTTTTGCCTCCATAGGGATAATGCCTCTAATGTGACAGTGATAGTCTGTCTAGTGCAACGGTAATAATGTGGTATAATGTCTTTAGGTAATATATTTAAATAGCATTTTTACTTTGAATCAAATATTCCAGTTTAAGATTTCTTCTAGAACAGCTTGTTCATATAAATTAATTCTAATACTGATGTCTTCTATAATACTGTTTCTCCAACTCTTGTAATAATGCATACATACACCTGAGTTTCAAATAATTGGTGATAGGAGAAAAATCACCAGCAAAACCTCAACCCTGGATATGGGGAAGCAGGCTTCAGGCTGCTGAAGGAGGTAGTTAGTAAGGTCCCTTGGGAATCTGCTTTTGAAGGTATTGGGGTCCATGAATGGGGTTCGTCATCACTTTTTAAGAGCCATCTCTGAGGAGCACAGGAGCAGGCAATTCCAAAGTGTTGGAAGTCAAGCAAGCGGGACGGAAGGCTGGCTTTGCTGAGCAGGGATCATCTTCTAGAACTTAGATGGAAGAGGAGAACGTACAGACATTGGAAGCAAGGACAGGTGACACGGAAGGCCTACAGAGGCCTTCACCACCGTAGGGAGAAAATTCGTGCAGCCAAAGCTCAATTAGAGCTCAAGCTGGCCAGCACTGTGAAAGACAACAGTTTAAATATGCTTTTTTAAATATGTTAACAGCAAAAGGAGAATCAGAGATAACATTGGTCTGTTGCTTGACGAAGTCTGTCACTTCACAAATAGGGCCGTAGACAAAGTGGAGAAGTTTAATGCCTTCTTCACCTCTGTCTTCAACACCGATGGTGGGCCCTGGGACCCCCAGAGCCCTGTGTTGGAAGACTGTGACTGGGGGGGTGATAAACTTCCAACTGACCCTGAACTTGTTCGAGACTGGCTGCTCCAGCTGGATGTGCATAAGTCTATGGGGCCCAATGGGATTCAATCCAGGGTACTGAAAGAGCTGGCCGATGTCATCGCAGGACCTCTCTCCATTATTTTTCAATGGTCTTGGGAGTCTGGAGAGGTCCCAGTCAACTGGAAGCTGGCAAATGTTGTCCCAGTTTTCAAGAAGGGCAAGAAGGAAGACCCTGGTAATTATAGACCTGTGAGTCTCACTTCAGTGCCTGGTAAAATTATGGAGAAGGTTATTCTGGGAGTTATTGAAAAACACCTGAGAGACAACACAGTCATAGATCATAGCCAGCATGGGTTCACAGGGCAAAGGTCCTGCTTAACCAACTTAATTTCCTTTTATGACGAAGTCACCCATCTGGTTGACCAAGGGAACCAGTAGATTTGGTGGTTTTGGATTTTAGCAAAGCTTTTGATACTGTTTCTCACAGTATCCTTCTGGATCAAATGTCCAGCACACAACTAGACAAGTCCATAATACATTGGGTGAACAATTGACTGACAGGTTGGGCTCAAAGAATTATAGTAAATGGGGTTACATCAGGCTGGTAGCCAGTCACTAGTGGGGTTCCGCAGGGCTCAATTATTAGGGAGAGTGCTCTTTAATATTTTTATAAATGATCTGGATGCAGGAATCAAATGTACATTGAGTGAATTTGCTGATGATACTAAATTAGGAGGAGATGTGGACTCCCTCGAGGGTAGAGAGACCTTACAGAGAGATCTGAATAGACTAAAGAGCTGGGCAATCACCAACCATATGAAATTTAAAAAGAGCAAATGCCAGATTCTGCACCTGGGACAGGGTTATCCTAGTTATACATACAAATTAGGGATGAGAGGCTGGAGAGCAGCCCCGCGGAAAGAGATCTGGGGGTCTGGGTTGATGGCAGGTTGAATACGAATCAACAGTGTGCCCTGGTAGCCAAAAGGGCCAATCATGTCCTGGGGTGCATCAAGCACAGCACAGCTAACTGGTCGAGGGATGTGATTGTCCCACACTGCAGTGGTGCGGCCCCACCTCGAGTCCTATGTGCAGTTTTGGGCACCTCAGGTGCCCATAAGAAGGACATTAAACTGTTAAGAGTGTCCAGAGGAAGGCAACCAGGATGGTGAAAGGCCTCAAGGGCAAGACTTATGAGGAGCAGCTGAAGTCACTTGGTTTGTTCAGCTTGGAGCAGAGAAGGCTGAGGGGTGACCTCATCACAGTCCACACCTTCCTCAAGGGGGGCAGTGGAGGGGAAGGTGCTGGTCTCCTCTCTCTGGTGACCAGCAATAGGACACGAGGAAAGGGAATGAAGCTGCGTCAGGGGAAGTTCAGATTGGACATTAGGAAAAGGTTCCTCACTGAGAGGGTGGTTGGTCACTGGAACAGGATTCCCAGGGAATTGGTCATGGCACGAAGCCTGTCAGAGTTCAAGGAACTTCTGGATGATGCTCTTAGTCATACAGGGTTTTTTTAGGTAGTCCTGCGAGGAGAAGGGAATCGGACTTGATGATCCTTATGGGTCCCTTCCAACTTGAGATGTTCTATGATTCTATGATTGTCATTCTGGAAAACTCCAAGGTTTCCATTTTTGCCACCTGCTTAGTCAATCTCGTGCTTTCTGTGCAAAGGAGAAAGAAAGAAATGTGCAGGCTGAAAGAAAAAAATTTTTACAGTACTAGAGTTTCTTTTACTTGTCTTCTTCCAGATACTAATCATAACAAGGATGGACTCCAAGAGAGAAAAAGCTGCCCTCATTCAAGCTTTGTCTAGAGTAGAAGGTAAATAATTATTTTTATGTGTATTTTTGAAAGAAAAAGTGGCTGTTACTCTGTGCTTTGCTGGATTCCTGTTTGTATGCTTTTTGCAGGTGTTTCTCCCTTTTCTCCTCATCAGGAACCTTTCTATATACTTTTCTCACTGTTTTCTCTTTCCTAACTCTTCCATCAGCCTTTTTTCTTTCTTGTAATTTTATTTTCCCCTGATTAAGAGTTGTGGTATGATGTTTTCTGTTGCAAGAGAATGATAGTTCATCTGTCAAGTCAAAGATTTGTTTAACAGAACACAAAGGATATGTGGGCAGCCCATTGCCTACTTATAATTGTATCTGTTGTCTTGTCAGATTGTCTCCCTGTTTTTAGCTGATCAGTGGTCACAAGTTTTCTTCTTTGCAAGCTTATTAAGAGCAGTTCGAATTTAGAAGTCTTAACTAAGCTCCCTAGCATAAAACCTTAAATGAGTACTTAGCTACAAATCATGTTTTCCCTTAGCCATCTGTCGCTGACCTTGTTTGCTAATTTGCTAAATATGTAAGCATAAGCTGTAGCAATCTATTAAACTCAAGGTAAAAAAAAATATTCTTTCCAATATCCYGGCCTTTCACTGCTACAAGCAACACTTTTATCAGTTCATCATTTTACCTGTGAGTAATTTTTGTACAAGCTTGTGCAACGTCGCAGATTCAGCTGGTAAAAAAAATATGTTTCAGAAAGGTTGAAAACATGTTTCAGAAAGGTTGTTATTTGAGCCTGTACATATGTTTAGAGGAAGCCACTGATTCCTTTCATATTGCTTTTTAAAACCCATTTTTGTAACTCCTTCTTGCTAAAACCCTATCAACAGTGTCATGTATTGTATTGTTCTTTTGCCTTTAAAAATAAAGTTAGATTTCCTGTGATCTTAAAAGAAGAAAGCCTGTCTTTTAGAATGTTTTGAAATGGAGGAGGCATGTTCACAATGCTTTTACTAATAATAATATTTAATGAAAAGTATTTTATTTTTTTTAAGATCTTAAGAGTTTGTTGCAAACACAGGTCAATCTGACTAACTAAACTTTTGGAGAGAGGCATTTGTGTTATACAGATATCCCTTTTTAGCTACATCTTCCAGTCATACTTGTAAAACTTGAAGTGTACAGAAGGTGTAAAGGAATTTAAATTATAAAGGGCCAAAGATGCTTCCTTTTGTTCTAGCCTTAAATTTTTCATTTTAAGATAATCAGGTTGTGAGTTTGTGAGACATGAAACTTGTTCACATTACTTCTTCCTTGGGTTCAAAAATGGAAGTTTCTACATCATTATACCCACCAGTGCAAACTGAAATTATGTAGGACTTCATCAAGACAGACAACGTAATACGTAAAATTCTAATATCCTGTGTTGTTCCACATTTGCTGCTTACTGCTGTGCATTGATTCATACCCGCAGAGGCTCATTTGTTTGATTAAGGCTTTAAATCTTTTTATGCAGGTTTAAAAGCTATGGATTTGAATTCTGAGAAAAAAGGAACCTTTTTAGGTTGTAAAGGTATCATAAGCAAGTAAGTTAAATTCTTGATTTTTGAGAACAAAGTCTTTACTCAGGACTAACATCAGTGAAACTTTTGTTACTTTTTTTCATTTCCATGAAACTTTCCAGTCTGGAGCAAAAATTTCAGAATATGGATCTACAGCTTCATTTTGGGAGGGGAGAATTTTGTCCACACTCTAGTAAAATGCTTAGTTGTACAGCTCAGAGGAACATTTAGAAAACATGCAATTGCATGTTTTTAACTTTTTATTTTGTTTTACATGTTTTAGAAAAACGTGTTTAGAAAAATGTGTAGAAAAACATGTTAGTTTTGCATGTTTTAGAAAAAGGGGGGGAAGGGCATAAGAGAAATAATGACAAATTACGACATTGCAGGAAAATATGAATACTTCAAGTAGCTATTTGGAGGGGGGAAGTGCAGCTTTTAATTTTTAAATTAATTTTTAAAGACATTATGGTTTTAAATTCAGGAAGGGTAAATACTTTTTTGTAAACAGACTTTAAGCAGTGATAATTCTTCGAAGTAAAAATGTGTTTATTTTATTCTGAGGGTAATTCTACCTGAACTTAATTTTATTAATATTTTGTTGTTTTTTTAAGCCTTAGTAGATACTCCTGTATAATTGTACATAATCAGCAAATTGGAGCTGACTTTCCTTGGACACACTTTTCATTAGTAATGGAATATGATTATTCTGAAAACTCTTGCTGGAAAAATCTGTGCAAAAATCTGAATGTTACTTACATGACTTTTAAAACCACCCTCCCTGAAACAATACAAATGGGTAAGTGTTCTCCAGAATTGTAATAAATAATTGGGCTGGCATATGAAAGGAAAGCATTTTCTGTTCTCTAAAATGCTACATTCATGTGCCTGTGGAGGAGAATGGTTAATAAATTATGATGGCTAAAGCTAAGCAAACAGAGCTGGTTTATCTATACAGCAAGATAGGAAGGTGTTTTTCTTAGGGTGTGAGCTTAGTTTTGGCCAGCATGTAGTAGTAAATGTTGGTTGATAAAAGACTTGTGCCAAGTTCACAGGTTGTTTACAGTTACTACAAACTGTATCCACCCTTCCTCATCCTAAGGGAATGTTGCTGTAGATCTGGAGAGATATAAATTAAAACTTAATTTCAAAGAGATTCAGAAGAGTTTAATTTTGAAAAATAAAAGCATATAGTGGAAGCATTTTAATGGGGATTAATAAAAGCTGCATTTTTAAAAGATATGGCTATTTAAATGCCTAAATCTATCTCTAGTTTTTTTGCTTAAGAAACTATTATCTTATATATACAAACTGTTTCAGAGAATCACTGTGGTTCCTTTCTTCTGGAGGTACAGATTCCATATGTATTTCTGACAACTGAAGGTCTTCTTAATATGCCAGATATTCTTCAGCTTTTGGAATCCAAGTGAGTGCAAATAACCTATTTAATCTTATTGACTACTTATTTTCAGCTTTCCAGTCCTTTCAGTCCTACTATATCATGTAATAGCCATCTACTTGGCTATCAGCTACATTACTGCAATTACACTATTAGCATTTTAAGAGACAAGACAATAATTTTTCTGCTGAAGTTGATAGCTTAATTCTGTAGATTCACACAGTTGTCAACCAGAATGGAATTGGCCGATTTGTTTATTTTAATAATGAGCTGGCACTTTTAATCAAAACAACTTTTTTAATTGTCTACTTTTCCCTGAAAATCATAATGTTACCCCAAAACATTTTTTGCTTTAGTACTTCTTGGTACCTGGAAGACTTTGTATTTAATTCTTCATAAAGATTGCTTTTGGATTTTTTGGTTTTTAACTGCTGGAGCTATGCTAAAAAAATAAAACAAACAACAGTAAAACAGGCTTATTTTCCGATGCATTACAGCTTTTGCGAGAGGCTAAGTTAAAAACAAACTACTTTATTTGTAAAATTCAGATCCAATATTCACTTAATTTTGAATACTCTTTAACCTGTAAAAAAATTTTCATGTCTGTAAATCATTGCACATATGCATTATTTTCTTTGACATAATTTTCTTGCATTTTGCTTTCACAATAATAAATACCTGATAAAAGTACCTTTTATCATGGGGAGAAAAAAAGAAGAAAGAAACAGGGGACAGAGCAGCAGCATCTCTTAAACATAGTGCCAGAGATACAGGTGGTTGATTTCACCATGTTGCTGAAGAAATGTGCCAGTTTTGATCCTTGCTGTATCCTCGAGTCACCTGTGAAGCCATTTTTGAGCTGTGTCTAATTACAGTTCAATAGGAAAAAAATTTATATGTTTTACATTTAAAATCTGAACATTTAATTTGACATGCAGTTTTAAACTCTGACCTGTTCAAATTCTCTGTTCAGCCTGGCCATAAGCTAAATAGCCAGGAATGCTTTTTGGTACCTTCTCACTAGCTCCTTTTAGCACTGATGAAGTAATTAAATAGGTGAGCAAAGAGCTATATACTTTCAGAAAAGCTTATAGTTCACTTTTTTGTTAATGTCTGAATACACTGTCCATACAGGTTTCTAGAGGACTTACTGCTGGCAGACTCAGGTTTAGGTCTCTTGTGTTTCCTAGGGATGAGGCCAAGTAGTGTGACAATTGCCTCTTCTCAACTTCCCTCCTTGGTCAGCCAAGACTCCTTGAAAGCCCTAAGCATGTGACATTCATTCAGTGAGCGTTTGCTAACACAGCTGGTAACAGGAGGCTGTGCTGATGGCGGYTCTCGTTCATTCAGAAAAATTTAGGATCATAACAATGGTAGTCAGGGAGTTTTCACTCAGTTTGCTTTCCCTGTGCTGCACAATCATGAAAGAAAAGAAATGCAATATACATTTAATTACTCAAAAGGAGTATCTAAGTATATTTTCTTGATTTGTCTATCTTAGTTTCTGTATTACGTCTTTTTTTTGTAAACTCAAAGGCTGTATATCAAGGTTATATTCGGTGCAGTTAGCAACATAATTGAATTAGTCCAGTAAAATTTCATTAAGTCACTGCTACATTGATGTGTACTCTTTCAATGTGTCTTAAAGTGAACTTGAGCATTTGAGAAAGAGCAAGGTATGAAAAGACTGTATAATTTAAAAAATTGTATTGAGATGTATGTTATTCATTTCTTTTAAGAAAATCTCATCATTTTACTTAACTGAGATTTAATAAATAATTTGACTTCTTCAGGTACAGCATTACCTTTGTTGAAAGAAGCAGTAGTTACTCCTTAAGGCTCTTTGGAAGTACAGATCGATACGTTGTGTTGACAATAGATGAATGTACTGCTATCTTTTTGCAGGTATGAAATGAAACTAGTATGTCCAAATTCTGTTATGCATTGGGTCATTTCTAGGCCATATCTGCAGCCTTCTAACATATCTTTTCTTCCCTGCAATTGTACTTAATTCACACGTTGTCTCACGACACAAATTATTTCTGAATTCATTAACTCCAAAATTCTGTCTGTGCCAGTTTGACTAGTTTAAAATGTTCTCATGTCTTTACCTACATTTCTTCACAAAAGTGTAACATTTGACATGAGACTGGATTGTATTAAATATAGTTAAAGGATGCATACTTGAAAATAGGGTTGTATAAAGGAATATTGTAATAACCAATTAAATGTATCTGTGACTATATTCTCTTACCAGTGTGCATGTTAATTCCTCCCATTTCAGACAATCATCTGAATTAGTCTGGAGAATAATTTGTCCTACTTTTAATAAAAAGTAATAGTTTAGATGATAGCATAATACTTAAATTCTGGTACGCAGCAAGACAGATGACTTTACAGGTAGAAGAACTGCTACTGAAAGGTAGATAAAGAATGAAATAATCAATTAGTATTGCAAGCACAACACAGACATTCCTACATGCTACTGCAAATGCTACTGCAGTTAGCAACGTTGTACTTTATATATTCAGTGTAGGTATAATATGATTTGTATAGGTTAAGTAAGTACTTCAGAGGCTTATAACAGTATTTTGCATTATTAAAGTTCTCAAAAATCTTAAGAACATCCTAAAAAGTTAGTAGCAGTGTTTCCTTTTTACAGGAGGGAAAAAGAGGCATGAAGCAGTGAATCAGCTTTTTAGAGGCCAAACAAAATAAAAGTTGGGAATACAAGCTAGTTTTCCTGACTCCAAGATGTGTCTTCACATCAGCTATATTATTTAGCTGTATTTATGTTTGATCTAACTTCTGCGTAATACAGCCATGCACGTTAAAAGCTTGTGACAGCCATGGTAATATATTTATTTATTTWTTACTTTTTATATTAATTTTATGATAGAGTATGGAAGAACTAAATTATGAGAAATCCTGTGACAACATAATATCAAAGTTGGTGGCACTATCGCTCCAATACACGTGCTGTTGGATTGTTTTCTATTCCAGAGAAAGACTGAGTTTAGAGTAAGTTATGAAATTATTCTGTTATCTTGGTATTTTTAAAACAAACTTATCACTGAAGGAAGCTGCTTATTAGAACAAGCTAAAACTCTTTGTTGTTTGAATTCCTGTGTAGGAACACATTTCTCTTAGAGCAATATGAATATTGTATGCTTATATTTCTAGTGTGCTTTGGACATTTCACTTAGTTACAGTGTTGTCATGCTCCTACTGAAAAACTCAGTGGAATGATAGAACTAACAGTGATCACTGGAGACCCCAAAAAAAGTTAGCAAATATGTTTTTCATGTGTTAGGATCTTTTTAGTCTTACACAAGAGGTAAAGAAATGGTTATTATAAAATAACAGGATTTGAGGCAGGTAATGCTAACGTGAGATGTATTTCAAATCAACAGGTCCAGAAATTTCACAACACTAAGGCTATTAACCACTGGAATTATTCTTCATAACTGTTTGAAGTAAATTAATCCCTACAAATACGTGGTTATGAATTACTGTGTTAGCATCACTGTGTATCATTTGCAACAGGGAGACAGTCTTCAAGTGTTCTTCCAATCCATCTCCTTTTGCTATGGAAGCACAGCTTTTGTTGATATAGCTCATAAGCATTCCTTTATTACTTATTGTGAGATTTTTTTCTATGAGCAAGTGATAAATTTTCCATGCATCACCTTTCCTCTCTGTATCATTTTTCCCCAGTGACCGACCCTGATCCAGTCCTTTTGCTTCAGGCAAGGCTTGCTTTGCTGTGGGCTGACTCCATTTTCTTCCTCACAGTGCGTCCTTCAGCACCCAGTCACTTAATGTGTCCTACTTCTCCTTTCACAGATATTAATGCTCAAACTGTACTAGTATTCTGAATTACAGGAAATGAAACAGACATTTATTTATTAACACATAGAACAAACGTTTTGGAATTATTACATGCGCATATTAAATATTAACAGTCCAATGAAACTGTTTTATAGATACAGTCTCAGGGGAGATACTCTGCTTAACCTTGTCTTAATTTATGCCACTCTAATTGAACTTACACAGAAGTCAGAAGACTTTGAAGTGAAGGTAATTTTTTTTGCTAACAACCTTTTTGTTTTAATCTTCACTGTATGATATTTCTAAAGTGCTTAATCAAGTATGTATTCTACATCAAAAACATAAAATAGCTCAAAATTACTAAAATAAGAGAGAGGAGCTTAATTCAGTGCTGCTGAAGTCAGTGAAAAGACTGTGTTGACTCCAGTACAAGTTGAATCAGATCCAAATAGCAGCAGAAGTGTTTTTATGACTAGGAGTCAAGAAATGAGGTTGTATATTTAATTTTATAAATTATTAGAACATGTATTCTGTTTATGTCCTAGTTTGAAGTTTCAGATTAATATTATGTTACTAATGTAGTAGAAGAAAAGAAAGTGTAATTTTCTCTGCTGTCAGTTAGTTTGCTTTTTTTTATGTGGCGAGATAAATTAACTTTTTTCATTATAAATCAGAAAATGCAGTATCTGGAATAATTAACATTAAAAAATGGAGCAAAAGTTCATTCAGCTTACCAAGCTGATGTCTGTAACATTTCTTTTTCATGAAGTAACATCTTTTTAGGCAATTTTTACTTATATGCATATTTAAATTTGTTTTAAATTTATCTGGTTAAATGAAGTTTAAAGACAGGACAAAGCTTTTTTCATTCCAGGTACTCAGCAGTCAGTGTAGTTCGTGTGGAAATTACTTACATCTTCAAAGTGTTACATGTCATCTTAAACTATATTAGGCATCTCAGATTAGGGACTCATATTATACCCGTAAAGTTGATCACATATAAAAGACCCGCAGGATAAGCTAATTTCACCTACATAGGATTTGCATAAATAAGGAGCGTAACTTGCAGCCAGGCTAGTGGTCAGAGGTTGGAGCTCCTCCGCATGATAAGCGTGGATCAGGTTTAGTTACTCCACATGACCAGCTGTTGTGTTCAGGGTCACCTTTAAGCTTTCCCATTTAACAAATTCAGCAAATTAAGACATTCCTTAGTGTAAGTTTCAACCAAAAATATTATGTATCGCTTTTAGGTAGCTCTTATGCCAGGGATTGAAGAGACAGCACTGGTAATTCATCAGATTGCTGACAACATTTTGATAGCATCTAATATCAGTCCTCACGAGTGGTTGGACAAATCCTGGCTTTCTGTCTTGCCATCTGAGGTTTGCTTATCTTTCCATTAAATTACACTGTTTTCTTCCTGTTTCTCAGACTCATGAAGTTCTAGGCTTTTTCTGTTGTTCTTTTAAAATATATTAAAATAAGCATTATTATATATATATGCACACACATTTTTTTTATGTATGCATATATATATATATATATATATACGCACATATATAAAGCTTCTGTCATCCTTGCCAGCACAACTAGGCGCAACTTGGACTTTCCCCATGCGTTCACAATTAACCAGTAGAGAAGTTTATCCTCTACATCCACCAGCCAGTGTGTACAGTTCTACAGTTCTAGGCACTCAGTTTGAAAAACTATCCAAATTGTAAAAGATAAACATACGATGGCTCACTTGGGCAGAAAGCCAAATTCACCAGTGCTGATCCATTACTGAAGTCAATGGTGTTGTTTACAGACTTGCTTTAATGCAAGATAGTGGAAAATTGTTTAACTTCTCATGCAGTAGTTGATATTGGATATTTATAATAAATGCTGGAACAGGTCCATCAATCACAGTCAAATATATGATGTTCTTTAACTTGTATATTAAGGTTTTCAAATTACACATATGGATTTGTTCATTTTATATGGAAGCTTTGAACTCTTGTAAAACCAAGATCCTTTTTGGCTTTTGCAAAATTTGGAAGCATTTTAAAGCAGGTATTGGCATGGCCTTTCAAGTGTGGGATATTGGATTATAGGTTTTCCAATTTAGAGATGAAGGATATTGGTAAAAAACTGAGGGGAGCCATTGACTGTATTTTGTCTCCGCTGAAGGTATTAGATCCTGGCATCTGTTGAGTGCAGAGCTTTATGAAAGTCAGGAGCTGAAGCTGACATTCTGAAAATGCTACAGCTCTCCACTTGCTGCCCTCTGTGAGAGATTCAGCCTCCCCCTAGCAACTCCTGCTTTTGGCACTTGTCTCATTGCTGTTTACAAGTGTAACTTCTGTAAAACAAAACCAGCTTTGTCAGTTTATCCTGACTTAGGTAATTCTCTTCAAAATGGAGAATAAACAGTAAAGCTGGTAATGTGTTTTCAGATCAAGTTTACATGACTCACTGGTTTCATCCTTTAGAACAGAAACATCTTTAGGCTGTGCTTGCTTTTTATCAAACTGTTATGCAGAACTTACTCTTCTGCAAAAATGACACACTGTTACATCTGTAGCAAAAAAAAAGTTTTCGTGGGGCTATAAAAGTGCACTGTTTGAAAGCTCTATTTCTATGATATACTGTATGACCTATTCATAGGGATGTCATTCTGTAGAAATCGAAAAAAGGGAAAAGAAGGGTTTGTCAGATATCAATCTAACAAAATAATTTCCRTTTCCAGACAGAAAAATGCCTGCTTAGTTTTCCGTGTATCAACCCTCTGGTTGCTCAGTTCATGTTAAAGAAGGGATCTTCGTTGAACAGTTTGTTTCTTGCAAGCTTTGATCAACTTCAGGAACTTCTGCCAGAGGTTCCAAAAAAAGTTTTAAAGGTTGGCCAAAATTAATTTATGTATTAGATCGATCTTTTTGCACTGTTTTAATACATTTTTTTTATCTGAACCTATATGCACATTTGCTGGTATCATTTAAAAATGAATGATACACTGTAGCATATCATTCATATCTAAAATTTTGAGCCTGCTAATTCTCAACAGATTTTGTCAAGTCACCTTTTTGTTCATGTGAAGATGATTAGAACATTTCCTTAACTGGAAAAATACGCATTTGATCAGCTTCCTCTTCAAGCTTCATTGTATCAAGTATTGTATCAGCATACAAGCTTATATGTTTCCCTAATATAAGAAATGTTTTCCAAATTAAGTATCTCCAGGACTTTTGTCCTTCCCTCCTTCTCTCTTTTCCTCCCTCCCTCTCTCCCTCCCTCCTTCCTTCTTTCCTTCCTTCCTTCCTCCCCTGCTTCCTTCCTTCCTTCCTTCCTTCCTCCCTTCCTCCCTTCCTTCCTCCCTTCCTCCCTTCCTTCCTCCCTTCCTCCCTTCCTTCTTCCCTTCCTCCCTTCCTTCCTTCCTTCCTTCGTTCCATCTTCTTACACAATAATAAACCCACCACTTATAAATTCATAGTACTAAACATTTGAAAGAGCCCTAAAGGTTAAGATGAAGAATACCATTCACTGAAGTGTCCACTCTGCAGTTAGAATTGTGTGCTCTTACTGTTTCAGTTGGGCCAAGTCTGGGGAAATTATAGACCAATTATAGTCAGCTAATTAGATAAAAAATGAACAGCTTATATCTGTCAAGGAAATTGGAGGACAAACTTGCACATCAGAAGCCTTAGGCTTCCTTAACATTCAGTTAAGCTGAAGGAGCAAGTGAGCAGATATTTGGACACTGAATATCAACTTGTGCATCTTATTGTAATAACTGCATATGTGTAAAGCCATGTTTACTGACTGAAAAACAGAAAAGATCTCATCAGTTTAATTCCTCTACGATGTATGATATGCTCAAATCCACTGCAGACACTACTTCCTCCAATCCTGAACTAATGAAAGAGAATAAAGTATATTAAGGTATAGATTTTCCTGTGTTCCAAGAGACAGGCTATTATTTACTCTGTTTATAGATTTAAGGCAGGTGGCATACTGTCTACTGTACATACCTCTCCTTCTGTATTGGTAAGTCTTTTTTTTCTTTCCAGTAAACAAAAAATTATCCATCTTAGAATCCTAACAACTGGTTTAACTTTTCATACTTGACAGTGTAGACATGTACTATAAACATATAAACACTCCTCAAGTATCTTTTTTTTTCTGGTTTCAGCATTTTAGTGACATGACATCTTCATACAGCCTAAATGCTGCTGCTCCACTAGAAACAGCAATGAAAGGTGCATCACCCCCAGAAAACTGGAATAACTTCAATACATTCTATCCAGATTATAAACAAAATCATCAGTCTTTAGAGCTGCTTGGTAAGGCACAAAACAGCACACGTAATATCTTGAATTACTAGGAAAATGTGTCTCCTTTGAAACCAAGTGAAAATCTGAGTGTATGAGAATCTTTATCTTCTAATCATGGAAAGGTCAGTTATTCTGAGGAGACAGACTGCAATCGAAATGCTCAATGGCATCTTGGTTTTCTGTAAAACGTAGAAAAATAAGCTAATTTTTCATTCTTCAAATAGAATCATGCAAATTTTTCTCTACCAGGACCATCTCATATGAATTCTGAAGCCATAATTCCTCCATTGAATCATCATCAGGATTTTGTTGACTCTGATCTTCCAAGTTGTATGCAAAAGAAGTCATGTTCTTCAGAAGTAATTACGGGGAGGAAGCAGAATTTCTTTGCTGTGTCAAAGGACTGTGAAGATTTTGTTCACCTAGATGTTACGAATTCTCTTCATGTTCAACGACAGCCTTTCAGGATGCACTATAGCTCTGATCATTCTTCCAAAAACTCTGAAAAAGAGGATTTCTTTGCAACTTTCAGTGACTATGCACCTCAGGAGAGCTCTAAGAGTTTTCTAGAAGAATTTAGAGACAYCACATTTAAAAGCCCAGAAATTCTGATTGACCAGACCCCATGGAATGACTCTTCATCCACAGGCCCATGTGATTCATTTGCAACTGATAGTTTTCTCTCTGATTTCTTTGTTGACCCATATGAGCTTCAAAGTCTGAATTTTCACCAAATAGGCAGAGATTCTGAAGGAAAGAGAAAACAAAGTCCACCATTCTTATGGACAAAAGAAAAAAATACAACAGGTATGTCCAAAGCAAACAGAATTTGCTGAAATTCTGTTTGTAACTCAACTGGAAACAGGAGTATATTTAAGACTAGATTTTGTATTTTCTTCAAATAGTTGTAAATCAAATCCAACCCAACAGTTGCATGTTTCCTTTACTAAAAAACTTACTTGCATATATATATATTTCTTCTGTGATAGAAGGTTTCTAAAAATTTATTTTCTGTTTTGAGCATAAAGAATATTAAAGAAAAAATAGAATTGCGTTACTGCCATTAGTTTTTCCTTGGTAAAATATTGAAAAGTGTAGTTCTCCAATACTGTAAGCTTCAGCCTCTTCTCTCTTTGATAGTGGCTGAAATGTGCATAATAAACATGACAGAATTATTTTTAAAGTTATGGGAAAGATTATTTTGTAAACATAGGTTTGGACAAAAGGGGRACGGAAAGACTAGAAAATATTTTCTCTAAAGTACAAAAAGTAGATTCAGCAAATTCAGAGAGTGAAATTTAGATACTACTAATGGCTGTGTTTTGCTGTTGACATTAATGGAGTAAGAATTTCACTCTGACAACTTGCTGTTTCATACCGTTCCCTTATTCTTGGAATATTTTTTTTTTAGCTAATGTCWCCAGAGCTAATCTCTCACCATCTTGAAATAATTCCAAAGCATATTTCTTCAAATAGATGGTATAGTGTATACTTCAAAACTTTGTTTACCCTGAAGGTGTGTACGGTCTTTATTGTAAAAGCTTCAGGCTTCTCTTTTTCTGTAGTTTTCTTATCCCTGGTTTACTTTCTCAAATATAGTTAGCTTGAGACCTTTTTTGATAAGCCATAATATGTATCCATGGAGTCTTAAAAGTAAGAAAGCATCACTAGTCTGTGTCAGACTAAGTATTCCAGTATTGTATATTGTAGTATTTTTTTAATTCTGCTCCATCCCTGTAGGTGAGGTGCCGCATTCTTTAAAAATCCAAGGTTAAGCTTCTTAAATAAAGTGACTAACTCCTAGTACAGATGATTTAATTTGTGTTTTCTCTGTTGTTGCCTGTCATTAAATCTCTTGGTGGTACAGCAAGATCAGCACAGCATTAAATGCTTTCACTAATTAGATCAGACTAATTCATGAAAACACAAGTAACTCATTGATACCATTATGTTTCATGGGCTGCTTAAGGCAATTATGGAAGTAAAGAGAGGGAAAGCTAATTGGATATAGTGAACTGCTTTTAATTTTCAGCCTGTGTAAATTAAAATATTTAAACAGAAACTCTGAACAGACCTGTTACCTCTCCATTGGGATTGAAATTGAGACCTGGACTATTGCTCGGTAGTTAACCAGTGCTTCAGTAACTTGTAACTGGCACTGATAGTATAAAATTCTAAATACAATAGTTTCAGTAGAGATCAGGGCAGATTCTTCTGGTACCACATTTTACAATATTCTGAAAACACTGCAATTTCCGACTGTTAAGCTTTCTGTAATACTCTTGCCCAGTAGAGCAAAGGTATACTTACATCTGAATCAAATCAAAAAAGGAAAAATGATTTTGCTTTAGATTTTGGAAGAATAGGCTTATTTTACTTTATTATTCACTAGCCAGGGGAAAAATAAGTATACTAAATAGTTGTACATGCTAATGCAAAAAAATACCTTAATACAGTGAAAGCCTTCTGAAGTCCTAAATTTAAGAAATGTGAAATCCCAAGTTTAAGAAATGTGTACAGAGTCAAGTTAAAAAGACACATTGGGACCCCCCAGGGATTTCTTCAGGCTTCAGGTCAAACTTTTATTAAACCACAAACAATTAATGCCAATATGCCAAGCCAGTATTTCCACTTAAACAGATGAAATCCTTCGGTCAGTGTTAAAGTTTTCTGACAATACTTTTTGTAAAGACTAAACAATTTTCTTACAGTAACTTATTTGGAATAAGCAACTTCTCAAATATTTTACTGTAAAAATACTTGAATCTTGAGAATGCAAGTAGCTTTTTTAAACAACTTAGAAACATGAACATGACTCTGGTTAAAAAGAATTAACTTTCACAATTACTGAATAATACTGAGTGTAATACTAATGAAATAGAAATAAGCATTAAAATCTTTACTGAAATAGTGGGGTTAAGCATAGAGCAGGTTGATGTATTTATTTTGTATATCAGGTCCTGTATTATTATTACAGGATGATATGCATAAAACTGATCAGTAGTAGTAAGTAGTAGTTAATAGTAATCTGTACACATTTAATTTTATGGTGGTTGATACTTTCCCTACAGAGCATACTGGTTAAAGCTCAAGTCTTGCTGCTTCTGAGAAACACATAGTTAAGTCTGCAAACGTGTTATATTTGTAGTTTATCATACATGTATTTTCTTTCCACTTCTTTTCCAGGTTCAGGATTTGCAGAAGTACCAGAGTTCAAAAAAAGGAAACTGACATATGAAAGAGTCCCTGGAAGAAGTGATGGACAAACACGTCTTAAATTCTTTTGACTGGAATGTGGATTTGCATACTACTCAGACTTTTTTAAAGTCTTAAGCTCTTTCAAGGGAAATAGTTTAAATTCAATTTTTTTGTTTATATTTAGAGAAAAATTAGGGTTTGGGAATCCTTAGTAATTCAGAGTTCTTTTGTATGTTTTTCAAATTTTACTAAACAAACTAGTTCCTTGAACCTGGAGAATTACTGCTTCTCTGTTTGTTCTCATGGGTGATATAAAGGTACTTTATCATTCTTTATGCAAAAAATAAAATATGAATGGAAAAAAAACCAGTCACTGAAGCTCATAGAGTTTTCAAGGCACCTAGTGCATGCAGCTTTCCAAACTTAAACATGGACAATATCTGCTGGAATCTCAAGGCTGCTCATAAAGTCTTAGAGCTTTCTTGCCCTTACAGCTGTGACCCTTTGTATTTGTCCCTTGGGCTCAGTTCSACTTCTTTCCTTCTGACAGCTCCTTTAGAAACCATGTGATGAGTTCCTGAACTGCCTTTAATCACAACCAAGCTACAGAAACAACCTATTTGTTTCATGGACAACATGTGAAAGATATTTGAAATTTAGGATTCTATTAGATTTGATTCAGAGAACTCAGCTGTGACCCTAGCTCTCTGCATAATCTGGTGGAGGCCATTTGCTGGCATCCACATTTTTCAGCCTGCTACAGCGCATCGGCAAGTAGGGAGATGAGAGTCATCTCAGCCTCAGTGGGAGGCAGCACCAGATATTGTAGGCTACAGCTGGAAGGGGTAAGAGAAAAAAAAAGGCATATCAATTGCAAGCTACAGAAGAGAGAGGATAGAAGAGTATACGAACCCTCACTTTCCATTAAAAGATTTGGTAACGATACTGGAAGTATGTGTGGGAGCAATGGTAGACAGTAACTCCATTCTGCTGCAGGAATGCATACACGGTTTGCACAGGCATGCCTGCCAGTTCCAGAATGTCAGTGTCTGTTCAGTGGCCTTCAGCTGAGATGATTCAGTTTTCAAACTCACAAAGCTTTCTAAGTTTGGTGCAATAACAGAAAGGAAAAAAAAAAATAAAAAAACCCTCACATTTATGTTTTATGCTTGCAGTAAAGTACTTTCTTGACATTGAGCCTTCATTAAGTGCATATTCACTATTTGGATAAATAAAACCCGCACTTAGGGGAGAAAGCTTTTGTCATTCAGAGAAAATGGAGTGCTGATTTTTAGCTGAGAATTCGTAAAAGCTATGATGACAGCACTGACAGCAATTTTAGTTCACAGTAATATCCCTAAATTACTTGTACCCAAATTCTTTGTAAGACTTTAGAGAACACCTTTCAAGTGTAACATAAAAAGACTTAGTAGAATTGCAAACAAGCCAGTGTTTCCCTATTTTGCCCAGAATACGAGAAAGACTTAAATAAAAATTCCGGTTTGCTTCCTATTTCTGGCACATTTTTGTGGTCACTTGACCTAAGCATTTTCCATCTCTTTGTATCATGGGTTTGGCTCTGTTTTTCAGAACTGTCTCCCAAATTGCCAGGCCCAGGAACCTGTTCTTTTAAGAGTGCAGCTCTGCAAAGTCTCAGTCACAGATGACCACAGTGGAGAAAATCATAGCTGCCACTGCCAAGCTATGTATTTATGTCCTCCTTTCCCACAGGCAAAGGCTGACACCAGAACTTTCACATCAACAGTCACGAAAGACTAGCTTAGATAATCTACAGATCACTTTGAAAACAAAGGCATGTTGTCTACATTAAATAAGTAAAGAAAATTCAAGTGCTGTCTGCATTAAGCTTCCATTAGGTAGAAAAAATGTCAGTGTACAGTTACATAGTGGAAAATAAGGAAAAGGGCTCACAATGATGAGTTGTTTTTTACTGTATTTGTTTATGACTCTCAATCTTTCACAGATATGTACACATTGACTAATTTATCCTGTGACATTCTCCCCCCTCCTCCCATCTGTTGAATGTGGAGGAAAATTACTATTGCACTATAAAGATGCACTTTTTCCTGCCCTCCTCCCCCCAGTCATCTGTAACTAGGAAGAATGAGGAAGCAACTAGTTCTCAGACAAAAAGATGCAATAGAAAAACTAATCACCAGTCCTCCATTAGCGGGTAGGGACACTCGGTTCTTGGATCAAATTTGTAAACTGCTTAGTGACCAGGCAGGTGGCACCTGTAGATGGAGAATTGCTTTGCTGATGGACTGTGAGAGATGCCAGTGAGAACAGGGGGCCTTGTGGCTCACGTGAGGTGCTTAGCGTACAGAAGTGTGCGTACACTTCATTTGCTTTATTGTGGACACGCTGCCCTGAGAGCAAAGGGGTGCAGCAAGCACACTCCTCTGAAGAGACTGGAATCCGTGTCTTCCTCCCATGGGACTGCAGAATAACCACCACACTCAGCAGGTACACCAGGGTGGAGCAGCTCCCAACCCATCTCACAACTGCTGCACAGGTCTTTCTATCCGCTGCTGGTGGAGACGTGGATGCCATCAGGACCTGCAGTGCTGCTCCTCCGACACGTGTTGACCGTGGTGCTCCAGCTGAAAGCACCACATGGAGCTGGGCAGGGCAGCCAAGAGACCACAGCAGCTGACTGAGAGCGGCGGTTCTCTCCTGCACACTATAATCTGGCAGCTCCTTACGCCAGCTCAGCAGCCACTCCAGAACCCCAGCTCCAAGTGAGGACACTAAGCAGGAAAGCGTATGCAGCAGGGGGGCCTGGGGAGAGAAACAGATGTGGGGATGGGGGGAGGTTTTATTGCGGGAGGTAAAAGAAATATGAAGGGCTTGCCTGGGAGGGAGTGGCCAGCAGCCAGACACTGGCTGTTCAAAGGCATTTGATGCATACTCTCATCCCTCTCCCTCCCTCCCTGACTTCAGCATTTTGACCTCAATCTGAGCCTCTGATCACCTCTGTGCAAGTAAGAATAACCATGCTTCCTCTAGACTTCCGCAGTGTATGCGTGTGTCGAGTACTAAATGTAAAACTGCCATATTCAAGTAGCCCACAATGAAAGGAAGCCAGAGTAGAGAAAAGCTCCCAAGGAAGAACCTTCTCTTCTGTATTTAGAGGCACAATACATATTGGCAGTATTATGACTCTCATTTCAGCGTCTTCCTGCAGGACAGAAAGCATGAAAATCTTTTGACAAAGACTGAACTCCCTGGAGGACACTCATTGCCCCATTTCAGTTGATATTAATGAAAATTAAATACTCAGATTGGAAACTTCTTCCTTACAGTTTCAAAATGTATAAGTGAGCCTGATAACATTGTTAGTATTTACCACAAAAATGGTAAATATCTATAAATGGGATTTTTCTATTAATAAAGACACATTTTCTAAAAATCCAACAGCAACCTTCTTTTCCCAAAAAGCCAAATAGCTTGAGGCCTCCCCTCCCACTGCAAAATCAAAGTATCCTCTTCCTTACAATATCTGCTCTTTGTTACAATTAAACAATGAGTTCAAAGCCAGTAGGGAAAGGAATTTTATTTCCAAACTTCTAAAAGATTAATACAAACAATAGAAAGTAGACAAAAGTAAAAACCTATTAAAAAAGTTAGCTGACCTTGTAAAAGTGCTCTATAAAAAAATGAAGGCAAATGACCAAGCACATTTGAGTAAGTTTTGTGTACTGCAAACTTTGACAATTACGCATGCAACTATCTTTGGGTGTTCATGGATTTTTAGTGTCTGTATGGTCACATTTTAAACATGTCAAGGAAATTCCACCATGGCAGTGCCTTTATGAGTACAAATTAGAAGAAGTATTGCAGATTAGAAGTCTTGTAATAAACACGCCTTAGGAATCAAGGCTGTGCTACACATTGTGTCCAGCAGTTTCTAGTATGCGTCATTTCTGGACTTAGATGCACCTGAAAAAAACCTGTAGTTGTTTCCAGGTCTTGCTAATGGGAGCAAAATTCCCCTGGAGAACATTACTTCAGTACTAACAGCATTTAGTTTTATACTTTAACGATTCACTTTTTGGATGTTTTATTTTGGAAAAAACAAATAGTTTTTACTATCATTCCGGTGTAACAGTTTGCCAAGATAGGAGTACGTGATTTGGTAAAAATTCATGTGTTTTTCTTTTCTAAAATGTAAACTTCTCAAGTAATATTTGTATAGTTAGCATAGTGTAGTAACAATGGTGACGATTATGAAAAGAATAAGAGTTACATCAAAAAGCTTTAAGAATGTTAGCAAAAGATAGTGAGGTACAGATACAAAAGAACAAACAGATAAATATCGAGGACATTGTTTTAGCCACACAAAAGTTAGGACACAGAAAGAGACTTGTCTTGTGAAGGAAGGCAGTTGTTATTCATGTCATGCTTGAAGGCAACTCTCCGATGACCTTCCCTGTACGAGAAAAAAAAGGTTTATTAAATGCTGTCTTTCTAAGCTGATACATTTCTCTTACAAACTATAACACAAAAGCTCCTTCGCACTCAGAAAAACTGAATAACCACTTTCCTTTGTTGGATGTTGCCATCCTTGAATATTATAAAATTTTTTAATTGGCTTTCCGACTTTGCTCTCATTTTTTATGATTCTAAGATAACTAAATAATAATAAACTGGATAATTGATCTATCAGCAAAAGATGACTAAATGACATCTTGGGCTGAGCTATGCATTTCTAAAAGTATCATAAATTAACCAAACTTGTTTGAGAAAATATGTTGTATCCTGTCTGGATGATGCAGTCAAATTTGAATCCTAGAAATACATACATACATACTCAGAGACACAAAAAAAGACAAAGTAGAAAGGCTGCTTCAATAACAGAAGAACACATGAAGAGTCACTATCAATTTTATCTTATTTGCAGGAAGAATTAAGGGTAACACGTAATTTAAGAAAATCATCTGCTTGTGCTTTCCCCCCCTCCAAGTTTTTCCAGAAGAGCATCTCATGCTCAGTTGTTCCCTCTCTTCAGGTTCAATCCTGTTTTGTCAAACTGATGTAGCAACAATCAAAACGGTGCTATTGATGAGGCACAAGCACAGCTGCAAGCTCAGGAACCCTGGCAGTGGGAAGGGGAAGATTTTACAAGTACTTTATGTTTTAGTCTAAATTCTGCCCTTAAAGAAAACATTCATTATTACTTTGATAGCACTCTCAAATAAAGAACAGAATTCAGTGGTTCTTCCTCTTTGTGTGCTTTTTTCAGCTCTTTAGCTGGAACTATTTTTATTTTTTCCTTTAAAGAAGGGTACCCCCTTCTGAATATCCTACTTCCATGTTTCTCTGTCATGCAGAAGAAATAAGATTTTCCAACAAAAGTTACGGTGTGATCCTGCCCAAGACTACTAGCACACACGGCCTTTCTTCTTCCTGCTGCAATCACTGRCATCTGTGTGACAGATGGGAGACAGGAGTGGGAATCACGGAACTGGATCCCAAAGATTTGCAAACGCTGGACAGTCACCCTCCCACCCTGCAGGTGTTACGCAGGTACAAGCAATGCAGAGCGTGAAGGCAGACAGAGTTTAGGGAGTATCTCATCCTCTAGACCTGTGCTGAAAAAGGTTACGAAGGATGTGATGACAGATTGCCTCAGCCCCTCTCTGCTTCCTCCACTTTTGGTGCCGTACGAACAGTAACATCAGAAAGAGCCTGAGGATGGACACAGCCAAATGAACTGCAATATGACGTTGAAGACAAAAATGTATTTTAACAAGGTTCTTGCTTAAGCTGTGAGCCAGTCAGCAGAACACAGCTACAGCTTTGTCTTACTTATTCAACCTGGGTACATGACTGGTTTCTATGTCTGGCTGTGTCAAACACAGCCCTGTGTCACAGACAGCTTTTATTATTTTGGATGCTGCTAATGACCCTAGAGCTGCTCAAACACAAAACCCAACCAACTAAACAAAAAACCAACTCATAAACAAAACACCTCTAGAAAGATCTGTAGGAAAGAGACATGCTTCAATCGCCACATCTAAAAGAAACAGAAAACAATTTGTAGAGCCAGCAGGGTTGTGATGAACACTTTGCTACCGAGAACTGGACATTCAAAAAACTGTCACCATGTGCCCTTGTCCGTCCTAGGGCTTGAGTTTCAAGTCAGAGTTGTTGTCGTGGTATCTGTGACTTTATTACCTGATTTCAGAGTAGAGCACAGGATCGGGGTTCTCGAAAGGGATTGCTCCCCGCAGGAACCCCAACAAGCAAGGCATCTTTGCAGGCATTTTGCATACAGTACTGCTGGAGTTCTGCAGCTGCCTGAGAGACCTGTGTAAAGGAAAAAGAAAAACAAATCCAGAGAGGAAACTAATTCATTCACAAGCATCTATTAGGCATTTCCTCTTGAAGAACCATTGTCAAACAGAGCTGGAGAGCCGCCAAGTCAGTTCTTGGATTCTAAAACACCAAGTAAATCAGCACAGACACACATTTACAAAGCTCCGATGAAACATGCCTGAAATACTATGCCAATGATGACCCAGAGGAGTGTACAGGACTGAGGTGCAAGTGCAATGGAATTTGCCCTCACTAAAATGCACAGGGCCGTGACCACAATATTTTCCAGTCTACTGTACCACTTTCAGGATTATATTTGAACTCTTACATCCTCAGATAATTTATAAAAAGGATTTTCATTTCCAAACTGTTAAGCAACACAGAGCATAACAAGGAATGAAAGCAAAAAGATGAGGATGAAAAGCTTTTTAAGTCCAAATTGCCACCTTCCCCTGGCAGTCAAGTGAGAGCTTCAAATCCACAGTCTGGCCCCCAAAGAGGACAGTCCAGAGCTGCAAAACAAGCCCAGGAACCCAAAGGCAAGACGCCTCCAGCATTGAACGCCCCTGCTCTGCCTGTGGATGGCAAGTCAGTCGTGTGCCTGTAGTTTTGAAGGGAAACCAGGGAATTCCCCATTTCTCAGACATGCACTGGTAACAGCTGCAGGGAACTGTCAAAATCCATGCTGTCTGCTACATTTTTTATATAAGGAAATACTGACTATATTGGTGGGAATACAAGTTCCCCTCTGACCTCACCTCTGCCTTCACTATAGGACTCCTGAAATACTGATTTTTCTTCCTACACAACTTTGCAGTGCTGCCAGTGGAGGGATGAGACAATAGTCAGAAGGACCATCCACGCTTCCCAGCCTACTGATTGAAGGGGCCACCCAAGAGCCCTGATGGGATTTTGGTTCTGGGCCATCTCATCTAACAGCATCTGGAAGCACGTGGGAAATCTGGGCTAGCGCACGCTTTCATTTGCTATTTCACCACCTCCCAACTCTCCTCCAGGACACTCATCCTGGTCACTGCCCGAATTCACCCAGCAGCTGTCAGCATTTCAGGGACCTGTTAAGAGAAGCATTTTCCCACAGCCTCCCAGGTTCTCGAGTGGAGTACAGGGAGAAGCATCCACAGCAAGGATCCCTGCTAGTCAGTGGGCTTTGTCACTCCTCCCTTGAGAAGAACTTCCTTCTGGAGGCTGCAAAGGTCTCCCACCCTGCCCAGCCCCTTGGACCCCCTGCAGCATTAGCACCCTTGCCTCAACCACAGTGCTGACCCCTTGCTGGTACCCAACTATGCACCACATGGCTACCAGGCACTTGCCAACACTGATCAGGCCAAGGCTGCATGGAGCTTTTTCCCGGGAAAACAAGCAGAGAGTCATTCAGGGCACAGCTTGCCCTAATGAGCACAGCACAGTTAGCAGTTCCTCACTGCATCTCCTTGCACTTTGCTGCTGAACTCTGCAACACGTAGTGAGCTATGTATATCCTGGTGCTCCTGGAAAGATACAAACCCAATTTTTGGCATCTGTGTGAGAATTATCCACACAGCGGCAGACTGTTGTTCTAGGACAGATCTGCCTATTCTTAGCCTTACCTATGCCCCTATAACATTCTTCACTCCTTCAGTTCACACAGAAAGTATGAGGGTTTCTGCTGTATTTCACCACAGGACAAACGTGCTCCTGCAGCAGCCTCCTGCATGCAAGACACATGTGGGTACTTCTTTCTTACTTGGTTTCCTCTTTCTGAAAATATCGTTCCTGTCTGCTTCTTTAGCTGGCAGGGTAAACAAAATCACCATTGGAACTTTGTAGTTTGGGATGTATTTTTAAAAATTCTTTCCTATCCAGCTTCCGTCTGAAAACACATTGTCTATTCAAAGTAGCCAAAACAACGTTTTGTCCTCAGCGTCTGCTAAAACTGATCCAAGTGGTTTTTCACCAGCTGAATGTATTCCTCACTGTTTTTACATGGCATGTCAAGAAACCCTAGAAGACAGTTTTTATAAGAGACATTTTTAATCACGCATCATTTCACTTGTGATCGTAAAAAGACACGAACAGATTCCTCGAACAGCAGACCTGGGAAGAGACTGCTGCGCACAATGCTGCAAGAAAGATGAGACAGAGGTCTTACCAAGGCCAAGCCTCCCTGGAGTACAAGCAAACCCATAATAAATATGTAGCCTTGAGAAGTCCAGCTCCAGAATATGTTACTGCCACAAAGTAACCCCTAATAAACCACAAACCCTATCTTTTATACCCCTCCCTGCCCCCCAGAAAAAGTGAGGAGGGGGTATATGCCTTAAAATGAGCAGGAACAGAGATCCAGGCTATTTGTGGTGGTATAAAGCATCAGAAATGTTAGGTCTATCATTTCTGTATTAGACAATATCCCTCTTGCCACAAGGGCCTACATTTCTGCTCTGCATTGTGCAGTTTCTCAGATTCTCACACATCGTTGCAGTCATAAACTACAGTCACTTTTAATGAATCAAACATCTGCCGCCTCAGTATTCTCTAATATAATTTAGTAACATTAATGAATTGATCAGGATGATGTCCAAAAGCCATAGTGGTTTCACCTTGCAATGGGCACTTCAAATTTTCACCAGCCCAGAACAGTAATAGTGAGAAAAGGTATTCTAAATTATTTTTAAGTCAATTAGCTAAGTTCCCACAGCTCAATATACTGACACTGTCATCACACTAAGGAAGCTGGTGTTTTGCGACTGCCCAGAGAAAAATGGCAAATGCATGGAGGTGACGAGAGAAGAGGAAAGTGCAGGACACAAATTAACTTGACCTTTGTCACTTCACAGCCTATGCTGGATTTTGTGCGTGGCTGGAAAGAGTCATTTTTGCAAAGCAGTTGTGCCCCCACCACCATCTGCTGGGAACCAAGAGCTGTCTCGGACAGGTCTGCATTGGGCTGCCAGAGCAAAAAAAAGAAAAGAAAACACCAAACCCTAGGAGCTAGCAGATGACAGGACCGCCTCGCTAGCCTGTCTTTGTCTGGAAATCTGCAAGCAGAAGAAGGTTCATGCATGCATAGAAAATTGCCCGCTTTCCCCGAGCGTGTCAGCTGGTCAGAGAGAGACACACCGCCTCTCCCTGCAAACACTGCCAGCGCTCACAAGCGGGGGGAAGTCGGCTGGCTCAGCTGCGAGGAACTACTGTCGATTACCATGCTCGCTTGTGCAGAATTAATGAGGGGCTGCTCTATTATTTATCACAGCTCCTTCCACCAGGGAACGGCGCTTGCTCCACCGCGCCCGCGGGGCCGACAGCCGGGGCTCGGAGCCCCCCGGGGCGCACGCACCCCTCGCCCCCTTCCCCCCGACTCGCTCCCAGGGCCGGCGGCGCCGACAAACGGGGAAGGAGCAGCAGGAGCAGCTCGCACCGCCCGCCCCGCCGCGCAGGGAGAGGCAACCCCCGCGCCCCGGCCCACCTTGATCCTCTCCACGGCCGCCTCCAGCTTCAGCTGCTCCACCAGCCGCTGCATGGTGCTCAGGCCGCCCCGCCCCGGCCCCGCCCCGCCGGCCGAGTCCCGGCAGTGCCTCCCGCCGCGCCTTAACGGCGGCCGTCGCCGAGGGTTCGAGCTGCTTTGGGGACAGAAAGCCTTTTTGGTTACGGTAAGACGGGAATGAAAAGAAGAAGGAAGAAAAGGAAGAGAAAAGGGGAAAAGGGGAGGAAAAAGGGAAAAAAAGGAAAGTAAAAGGAAAAAAGGAAAATAAAAGGGAAAAAGGGGAGAAAAAAGGAAAAATAAGAAAAAAGGAAAAAAGGTTAAAAAAGGGGGGGAAGGGGAAAGACGAAAAAAAGAAAAAAGAAAATGGGGGAAAAGGGAAAAAAGGGGGGAAAAGGAAAAAGAAAAAAAGAAAGAAGAAAAGGAAAAAAGGAGGCAAAGGGAAAAAAGGGGGGAAAGGGGAAAAAAGGGGGAAGGGGAAAAGGGAAAAGGAGGAAAAAAGAAAAAAAGAAGAAAAAAGCTAAAAAAAAAGAAAAAAAAAGAGAGGAAAGAAAAAAGGGGAAAAGAAAAGAAAAAAGAACGGGGGAGGGAAGGGGAGGAAAGAAGGGAAAGAGAGGTCCTAAATGTCCTGCAAAGAATTAACAAAAAGCCCGCTCTGCCCACAGCAGCCATTGGACTCAAACCGCCCAGCAGCTGCTGCCAGCGTTGCTGCATCCTCCCCGCACCATGCATCACCGTTTCACCAGTGACCATAAATAAGTCACTTCAGTTTTTGGTGGGGCTTTGCCAGTCACCAGAGTTTGCTGGCCTGTTAACAAGTTGACAGCTTATAGCCTCAAATGATTGCTCTGAATATAGGGACAACTGGCCATGGACATGCTTGAGCCTCAATCAAAGCCTCAGCATGGTCATGGAAAAGACTCACACTGAATGTGAAAGGCCCTGGCTCTGAATACCTTTTGCATCTTGAGTGAAATGTATGTTTCACCTTATGTACACTATGTATTTGAAAGTACATACATGCTACAAAACAGATACAGCTCTTTGAAAAAAGTTGAGAGGAGGTAAGGCGGTTCTTCTGCAAGGTCCTATTACCTTGCCACACTTTTCCACACAAAAATATCACTGCTACCCAGTACCAGCAATACTTGTTCATGCAAACACTTCTCTCTGAAGTCATCTCAATTTACACTGACTTTACTAGGTATAGTATCATAACTCTCAGCAGCCTCATTCCTGCTTTTTTTCTTATGTATGTAATTGCTTTGTCAACTTAATTTCAAGATAAAATAGGGCATGAAAATTTATGCCCAAAAGACAGACATCATTTAGAACTACAATGAGATGTTAGGCTAGAAATGCTCAGTAGCCTCCGCTAATGATGTGTCACTGCAACGCTGACAGCTTTGTAAAGACACACGAGTTTTTTTCTGTCCTTCACCACTGAGATGTGACTGCAGTGTCACTGCCCAGCAAATTTTTGCTGCAGCCCATGAATTTATGCCTGCATCTGGTTATTTTCAAAGGGCTCCTATGTCGAGAAAAGAGGGAACTCTGAGACAAGCCTGCAGAACAGCTCCTTTCCAGCAGGTCGTACAATACCTGCTGGCTTTCCCTTCTCCGCTCACTCGGTATCAGGCCAGAGTTTTACAGGAACAAGACACCACTGCCACTGAAAGACACAGTTCCGTCCTCCCCAGGGACTGCCCCTCCATTGCACTGATCTCCTGCTATAGTATCAGGTCAGGAAATTAATCTGGATTAGAATCAACCTTGGCAAAAAGGGAAAACAGATCTGTGTTTTGACTGCTTATTCACACAACACATACTTGGCTTGGGACGGAAAGGATGGAGCAAAATGAGGCACAAGGGAAAAAGCAGCAGAGCTCTTAGCCTGTGGAACTGTGGCCACAGGTTTAGATCCTCCTGCGTGCACTTGCCTGGTTCATTTCCAGGTATAACTGTCTTACCTAATAATCAATACCATTTTACGTGTGCTTACCTTTATTCCCTTTGTTTCTATCACAGCAACTTAACCTTCCCCCTTCCACTCTTGCAGGAGGCCAAGTGTGTTTTGGGGGATGAAGCAACAATACACGCAAGCTGTGAAGGTCTCTCACTTCCTGAACAGCTTTGCAGCTGTCCTGGTTTTGGCTGGGATAGAGTTAAATTTCTTCCTAGTGCTATGTTTGGGGTTTAGTATAAGAAGAATGTTGATAACACACTGATGTTTTTAGTTGTTGCTAGGTTATCTACTTCTCAAGGACTTTTCAGCTTCCCATGCTCTGCCAGGCACACAAGAGGCTGGGAGGGAGCATAGCTGGGACAGCCAGCCCAGCTGGCCAATTCCATACCATGTGACGTCATGCCCAGTATATGAACGGGGAGGAGGGTGGGGTGGTCCAGGAAGCGGCGATCGTTTTTCACCATTTTCTTGGCAGGTGGTGAGCAACTGCATTGTGCATCACCCATTTTGTATATTGTATCATTATTATATTATTACCGTTGTTATTATTATTATTCCTTTATTTTCTGTTCTATTAAACCATCTTTATCTCAATCTGCCAATTTTTTTTTTCCAATTCTCTCCCCATCCCACTGGGGAGGGGGAAGTGAGCGAGCAGCTGTGTGGCATTTGGGTGCCTGCCGGGTTAAACCACTACAGCAGCGTCCCTGCCACACCACTGCAGTGTCCCTATGATACTTCATGAAAGCCAGCACAGGTTATTCTAGATACCTTCTTTAACAAGTTTGAGATCTGAACTGACCATTAAATACAAAGTGAATTAAGTTTATAGCTACACTACATGCAGCAGAGGTGAAGGACAAATCTAGCAGTTCCTCTTCAATTTTACTAATGCATACAAAAGTTTGCCATTTAGCATAATGCTTCTAACATGCTTTTGAACATGCATTATTTTAAACATAAAACTGAGACGACATTCCAAGAACTTGTGAAAGCTAAACTAGCCAAGAGACATAGAGAACAGAAACTCTTCCTCAAAGAATGAGGACAGGTAATCTTTGCAAAATCAGAAATGTCCTGCTTCGAAAATTAATCAATAACCATTTTGAAACTTTTAGTTATTATTGGCTTTGGCAGGAGTAGCAAGTACAAGAGCTTCTCTCCCAGAACCAGTCTCCACAGAAGCCAGCTAACACAGCACCATTTTCAGCAAAAACACCTCTGAGGAACTTGCTTTTACAGATGCGATAAACGACAGTGGCAGCCCAATATGGCAATGCTCCCCACCTGCCCCTTCCCCAGTAAAATTCCTGAATAGAAATACGGTAACAGAACCCCTTTTACCAGCTAATCATGGAAATTCTGACCTGGGCCGAGTTACAGAGGAAACCAGAGCATGCTGTTGTGCATTATTTATTCTAAGTACTCTGAGGTCTGATCAGAAGAGATAAACACAAAGAATACTTCAGGTTTACAATTTTAAACACATTCAGTATGTATATTATATAAACTTTTATTTACATAAGGCATCAAAATTGCCCTTTTTAACAAAAGGGTCATTTTCCCTTTTACCAATACTTTGGTGAAAGAAATGTCACATTTAGTAGACTAATATTCACTGGTATACTTGTTCTGAACAAGCAGGTACAGTCCAACATACAAAATGAAAAACCAAACGCAAAAGATCTAAGCATACTATTTCATTAATCACTCTGTAGAACAAAGAATTAAGGCTTGTTTGCATCACGATCATGACCAATCATGCATCATTTATTCCCACAAAGAATAAAATTCATTTCAAACTGGAGTAGAAATAGCAAAAGAAATCCTGTATAATCCCCATATTGTCTACATCAAAAAACAATTTGGCATCTTAGAAATTAGATTGAAAAGTAGGGGGAAAGAGAGAGGGGAAAGCAGAAAATGGCCCTTGCTTCAGAGTCCTTTACAAGCATTTCCAGTGTCCATTTGCAGGAACCCTTCAGTTTAACAAGGAAAAACAGAACTTTCAATGACTGATCGAGAAACATTTTCAGAAAGACAAAAGTTATGTTTCCATTGACCGTGAATATGAAATATGTAGAGAAAATACATTGTTTGGAATAATGAATTCCACAGAGATCCCCAAGTAAATAGCATATATATATATTGAGCTGAGCCTGTTTAATAGGTCTTATTTATAAAAATGGTAAACCTGTATTATTTTTCGGCCTGATTTAATAATTCCTGAGTTTTAGATCACTGCTGAGCCACAGCAGACAAAACTCTGAATGATGTAGTGAAAAGTTTTGCAAATCACTTTCAACATTAGCACACATTTTGTTCAGCAACTTTCAATCATCAATAAATGTCAGTCTTCCAGGTCCTTCATTTTTCATCCACCGCCTATACCTCTTCCATCGGGGATCCATGGCCATCTTCTTCTTTAACTCCTCCTCTTGTTCTCTTTTATAGACCTGATAGACAGACAAAAGTTTTTAATAAGGCTGAAGAAACAGCTTAGGTGAACCTCAAGAGGGGTGTAAGCATTTGTAGTTCAACCATTCACCAGTTTATTGTTTCTACAGAAGACTGAATTGCAACATAGCAGCAGACCTTGACCAACATAAAATGTAAGAGTACCTTCAACCGAGGAGCCTACTGGCTGTAGTTGAGATGCTTTGCATTTTTTCTGAGAGCAGAACTACTTCCTTGTAAGACAGTGCTGCAAGCTCCAAAACTTTTTTTGCGGAAGAACTAGATGCTCACGCACTCAACAAAATCAAACTTACAGTAAAGAACTGCTAATGCTCAGAAAGCTAAATTTTGAGTCCCTTCTCAGCACACATGCTATTCAATGCAGTTGTTCAGCTCCTCACTTCAGCTGTTTTCCCATTTCAAAGTCACGTCTAGATAGAATACTGCTATGGAACTTCTTATTCCTAATTAGATTTCTCAACTAAGTTAATATCTCTGCACTAAGTATTGGCAGTATGAAATTATAAGTAATTACCTTCTGTCAAGAAATGGTGTCATTGTAATGACATCTACAATTATCAGCGAAGTCAAGTATCTAAAAAAAGCAACAGCATCTGCATTTTTATTCTGGAAGGCAGTTTATGTAGATAAAGCCAGAGTAAATCTCAACACCATACAGGTTTATGTCATCTCAGTGTTACCTGACTTCTTCCCTGAAGGGAATTAAATTTAAGGTTCTGCTATGCATGAACAAGATTTTAAAAATATTATAGATGGCTTTATAATATCACCAGCTCAATTTTTCAGTGGCTGTACAGGTTTTAAGAAGTTTCAGGAAAGCAACAGAGGGGGAAAAAAAATATTGTGGAGCTCCATGATCTACCTGTGTATTGAATTCTTGATCTTTCCCATCCTAAAGGACATTGGAAAACTAAACAATATGCAGATAGGCATCTCCAATGATCAAAGAACAGAGAAGCTTTTGGGGAGAAACACCTAAGCATATTTTTCAGCCTAGAAAAGACATGACTAAGTTTCAAGTAAGGATATGGTAGTGGTACACAAGAGCACAGGTAGCACAAGAAAACAGAATAAAGCATGATTATTCTCCATTTCCAGTAACACAAGAACCAGCAGGTGTCCGAGCGGCTTCAAAAAAACCATCTTCTACACATATTGCTGAGCTCATGACGAGATGGCACAGTGGATGCTGAAACTTCTAATGCTTTCGAGGAGTGACCAGATGATAAGTTTATTAAAGAAAAACTCATTAAAGCCATTACCTACAAATACATCATCTCCTTTTCACGAAGTCCCAAAGCTGCAAATTATACCGGATAAATATTTCTATATATGTGCAATTTTCATGTATTATTCACTAAAAATCAACTGCCGGCCACCACAGGAGATGACTCTGGGCTAAACAGACTTAACTTCCGGCAAATACAGCTCTTTTATATTCAGTGACCAAAACATCACTAGTTAGAAACAGCATGGATCCCAAACCACGTCATTTTTTTTCTACAACAACAGGATATCCATCCTAACTTACTTTTTCCACATAACATCTGCTTCGACTAGTAACATTACTTGATCTTTGGACTTCCAGATTGTTTTCTAACAAATTCAACATGTATATGTACCTGTTGGCTAATTCTTTCCTTACATTAACATCAATTTTACTATTTTCCTCTTCCATTTTCTAGATTAATCTACCCCTGCCTAGTTTTAAAGAAGCATTCTTTTATCTTTGGTGCCCTGCCAGCAGCAAAGGCAGTTCTGCCACAATCACATTTCTTTTCCCAGCGTACGCAGAGCAGTAGCAACATCTCCTCTTCCCCTTAAGCAGGCCAAGTTCGTATTCTCAGTTCTCTTCTAGAAACTTCCCACTCAGATGGCCCACAGATGAACTTCTGTGGAACAATAAAAGTGTTTTGTCAATCTGCCATCCCCCGGCATCCCAAGTCATTCTGGACTGCAATTCCATGCTGTGGCTAGTGTTTTTTCACTGCCCTCACAGAAAGCTTAAAAAAAAAAATTACATATTGAGTATTTAGTAACTGGCTATCCATAGCAAGAGTAGCAGTTGTGCCCAATGGTATTTCATATACCATCTTTACCTGAATAGGTAAACAGCACAGCAAGAGCAGCCCCTGACTCACTGAAGGCCAAAGACCTACCAAGGGACAGTTTAAAAAAAAACAAGCTAGGAATTAATACCTTAAAAGACTGATGAAATAGGAGTTTCACATGATCCAGGCAATCCTTATTACCAATTGTTACTGTTTGGAGAACAGTCTTCAACCTACTGTAATAACTTTGTCATACCACATTGTTATAAGAAAGCCTTTCATAGTTGAATCATGAGATTCAACTAAATCTTGCATGCACAGATTCCCTAACAATCATAGGTGGATGTCCCCTGAGCGAGCAAACCCCTTCCTATATCCATGGCATGGTCAGGAGCTGTTGTCTACCATTCCACAACCATAAGAAGTTGAAAAAAAACACACTGAGTGGTTGTCTAACAGTTTTCAATTTAGAAAGCAAGAGCTAAAATTGAAGCAATGCTTCACACAGCCCCGTCCCAAGCACCTTCACAAAATAGCTGTTCTTACTCTGGGAGTGCTGGATAACTAACATTAGCTTTTTCACCAGAGCTACCCACCTCATAGTTTTCTCGTATCCACAGCTGCCGTTCAAGAAAGGTCTCTTTTTGATGATCTTCTAGGCTGTCAAACTGAGACTGAGACATTTTCATGTACCTTCGTATGATATACAGCTTCTCTTCCACACCATACTCTTGCCCTTTAATACTGAAACAATAAATCCACCAACAGTACCAAACTACGTACTTGCACAAGTAAAAAGGAGCGAGAAGGATCTGAAATAGAAGGATATCATATATCTTGGGCTTTTGATAACCGCCTTTTATATCTATTTTATTTTTAATAATGTCTTTGATGATTTCTTCCTCCTCTTCACGAATTTCTTCTTTAGACCGCCTGTTCTTGCCTTTTTCTCTATTCTTGTTGAGTAAACCTTGTTGCCTGGCAATCTCGGTAGCTTGTATGCGGTATTTTGGCACTGTAGCTAGGTAGTTGATAGCTTCATTGTAACTACTCCACCAGCTGAAGAACTGTAATTGAAGAACAGTAAAAATAAAAACTGTGTTTTTATACAGACACATTCCTATTTGGAGGTTTGCCAGGAAAAAAAATAATGCTGTGATACACCTTTAACCACAATTACATTACAGCAAGGATAAAAACTGAAGGTAACAGTACTCCTTCTGCAGTATTATAGAAGCTGTAATTATTCCTCCAAACTTAGTAAGGCACCCTGGAAAACAGATGTACAGATGTCTATCTCACAGCAATGTACAATGATGCGGAAGGACAAGCAGACACTGTTCAGATTGGGTTTGGTCACGAGAAGACAGTAATCTTCTGGAGCTTAATGCTAGGCTGTGCTGGCCATTCTCAGAAGCCCCCCTGGATTTATAAATAAAGTAGCTGGTATACGAACATTTCATTATAGAATTGTTGCCCATTTAAAATAGTTAACTAAACATGGATTAAGGACGTGAAGATCCCATTAGTCTGACAGGACTGACTTTACAAGATTCAACATCCCTCTCTAATCTCCAGCTACCCTCTGAATTTCAGTGAGGAAAAAAAAAAAAGCCCTCAAACAACAAACGAGGAATAGCGTGCCTGGGGTGAACATGTCTTACTGAGGCAACCTTCTACTGTTCACCAAGACAAAGGGCAGACATACACAAATTATACAACCTTAAGAAAGGTCAAGAAGCAGAAACAACAGAAAGCAAGAGAAAGGCAACCCACTTTACACAGAAATCTACACTGAATTTGCAACCATCTGGCAGCTGGACTGCAGGGAAGTGAGTATCTCCACTTACAGCCAAAATAAGAAATAAGAGGTGAAATGAACTCTGCCATTAGAAGTAAGTCTGAAGAGAAATTAAGTATTTGGCTGCATATGTCATTGGAATTCATTATTCCAAGCTCTCAAATTCTGATAAACACATTTTTGTTTTAACTTCCAATATCCCACTAAGAAGTGAGCTATCTGCACCACAGAATAAGGTGTACCTTCCATCTCTTAAACTTTTTGGGTATTTTTAATGACGTTTTGAACGACTAATCTAATAGATGCTAAAGAAAAGAGTTATGCACCTTCTTCCACTTCAGTATTTGTCAGCAACAGCACAAGTTTTCTCACCTAAAACACAGGCTGTTTTCTTGAGCTTGGAACTACCACCTTCAGAGCAAACTTTGCTGAACAGAATTCACTTCTCTCCTGACTTCATTGTGGTGTTTAAAATACACTGCAATGTAAGATTCACACACTAGTAAACTCCTGATACTTAGTCATATCATCTGAATTAGTCTGTTTTTTAAAAAATTACTTACGCAGCTTGACAAACTGACACACTTACTTGGAGCACTGCCTGTGCTCAGGAACAGGCTATTCTCAGCCTGCCATGAAGAACTAAGTAACTTCTTTAGAAAAGCTGCACTTGTCTTTATGAAATGTCCTACCATTAAAAGAAACTACTCTCTGCCTTTGTCCAAGGTACCAAGGGCAGTCAAAAATCTGCTCAGTACATCCTGACTTCAGATTTGTTACGGACACCACAGCAGATAGGAATGGGGCTCCTTGCTGACACTGTTTAGTATCTGGCACATTACGAGAGCTGTAGATACTTCTCTTCCTGTTCAGAAACTCACTGAGCAGTGCCACGTAAACATCAAATTTTACCTGAAACACGGAGATGGCACACACCGTAACTAGAATCACTATTCTGACATCCACTTTAGGTGCCAATCTCCTGCTGTAGTAGTGATAATAATGCCTGTAATACTCTTCAGGATGATCCAACATATAGTCGTAATCTTTACGTGTTTCTTCATCCTGCAGGATGAGACAAAACACATGCACAGGTTCAGATTCCTGTTTTCACTTACTCCATTATAGCTGTGTTTTACATCTCATTAATGACCATGCTGCTATAAAACTTGCAATAAGCCCAACTGAGTATGAAGCACAGAGGAAAACCTTTGGTCCTTTTCTCATATTCTCAATTAATTTGTTCTCATACTCATCTGCCCACACACATCTGACATATGTGGTCTTAAATGCATAAGCACGCACTGCCTGAAGCCATTTAATACTGAAATAAAGACAGGCAACTGAAATCTACATGATAAGTATTTTTAACTTGAGAATGGGAAATCCAGATGGACTAGAGTTAATAAATATTGCCCAGGAAAAGATTTTCAGATTAAGAACCTATTAAGAGATTCTTTTACAAATCTTTTAGAATTAGCTTACAGGGCTGTGGAACCTGTCCAATGGAAGGTCGTTTCAAAACCTCATTGTTTTCGTTTTCTCGGATTTTTTTCTCATTTTCACCCATGTAATTGAGACGAGAAATTTAATTTTGTAAGCCTCAACTGCACTCCTACCCAAAAAAAGTTCCCTTTTTTCTCCCTCGCGGCCTTAAAACACCCCCAGGTTTCTTTCTGCCATTCCTGAGTTGTGTCTTTGCCAAGCCACACATATTTTGCCCTGATAAGCCTCCCTTACAGATCCCATATGCTACTCGAGTCACTGTTACTTTTTTGTTTAAAGGTATACCTCTAAGATAAAGCCCAGTCGGTTCATTTTAAATACAAAGGGATTTTCAAGACAACAAATTCTAAATACAGCGGGATCTTCAAGAGAACTGGATCCCCCCCACCCCGCACTCTGGGACTGGCTATTGAAGAGGATTTTTAAGGTTGTTTTTCTTCCCCTCCCTGACTGCTGGTAGGAAGCAAGCCGGCTGAGCCCGCACAAAGGAATGCAAAACCGATGCTACACAGCCTGCCGCGGTGCAAACAAGCGTGAACCCGAGAGGCTCCGATCCTCCCCCGGGGAAGAGCCACCTGCGAGGCGAGCACGGCCGAGGTCAGGCAGAATCCCGATGTTTAAGCCGGATCTCTTCTGATGCACGCTTCAGAGACAGATGCAGCAGATGAGTCGCAGCCGTCGAGCAAAATTTGGTGGGGATTATGTACCTTTCAGAGGATTTTAAAGCCGCACTTTTTCTTCTCGCAACGTGCGGCTGCTCAATTTTGCCGCCCGCGGTTAACTCGCGAGCTGCCCACGGGCAAAGCTGGGCAGTTCAGGCACCGATAACCAAGAGGGGCGGGAAGCGTGCCCCGGAGGGCGTTAGTCCCAGCCCCGCACCTACTCGCCCGGACACCGTCTCCGTTCCCGACACCGAGACGGCCGAGGGCAGCGGCAGCGCGGGCAGACGCGATCCGGGGCAGGGGGCCCCGCTTGCCCGCCCGCCGCCTGGCCCGCTCCCCGGCCCGCGCCGCCCCCCGCACGGCCCCCCGGGGCGGCCCCCTCCGCCGGCCCCCCGCGCTGTCTCTTACCGGAGCGGCTCTGGCCGCGGCGGCGGTCCCGCTCTCTCACCTTGAGGGTCTCGTAGGCGGTGGCGATAAGGAGGAACTTCTCGTGCGCCGCCTGCGGACCGCCGCCGCCGCCCGGCGCGGCCGGCTCCCCGCGGTAACGGTCGGGGTGGTACTTGCGGGCCAGCTGCCGGTAGGCGCGGGCGATCTCCGCCTTGCTGGCCTGCCGGCTGACGCCCAGCACCTCGTAGCACACGCGCCGCCCGCAGTACAGGCCCTCCGTCAGGCCCCGCGCCGCCCGCGGCAGCAGCGCCGCGCACAGCCACAGCCACAGCAGCCACCGCCGCCCCGGCCCAGCACCACCGCCCGCCGCCGCCATTTCACTGCCGCC
>JASVER010000100.1:2038949-2092709 GCA_030449065.1 Oceanodroma leucorhoa
GGGCTGGCGGGGTAGCCTGAAGCGGAGAGGGTCGCGACAGAAACGCGGTCGTGATAGAGCCCGGGCTTGACCTTCCGATCTTTTTCCCGGTTTCTTCCAACCTGATTCCGCCTGTCCTTTCTTCCAGGGGAGAATCTTTTGAAATACTCCCTGGACGCGTTTGATGTAAGCTCACTCGCGTGGGGTTCGGGCTCTGCTGTTCTGTGTTGGACCGTGGCGGTTTAACGGCAGCCCCCAGACTACCTTCCCCTACGTACATACAATCCATACCCCGCGGCAGGTATGTCGGGGAACACTCCTGCTGTTGTCTGATGGACATACGGCTGACCTTGGTGATGGCGGCAAAGGAAAGGGTGTTAAAATCGTTCAAAATGGGCGTTTGGCCTCACAACTGCTATAGCAGGTCAGCTGCCTTAGAACTTTTTTACCCAATGACTTGTTTTGGAAGCGATGACTACATCTCTACTTCAGTATATCTGGCAGGAACATTACCTCGATATTGGACCTTTCCCAGGAAAATCGGATTTATGCTTGATGCCGGAAATATCCACCACAAAAATACTCAGCTCATCAGAGAACACATGCTATTCTTCTGCTAAAACCGAGTATGCATCTTACGCTTCTGGCCTCCCCTGTCTGTCTCCTTTTTGCTTTAATAAATGTTAAACATTTCCTTGAGAGATGGATGAGTCCCAGATCTGCTTCCTCAAAAAAATTCCACCTCTTTGCAGCTCATTGGAGTCCAGCCTCTCAGCGTCAGAGGCTGACATTCAACTCCTCAGATCCTGAGCTTAACAAATAAAGCAAATATTGTCCACAGGCCAGTGTTGTCACCCCTTTTGTTTTCTGAGCTGAGAAGGAAGCCAGTTCTCTGACGCTGTTACCTGGTGCTCACTTCTGCCAAGAAGAGCTGGCTCTGGAGCTGCAGTGACAGGTCACCAGATGACCCCACGCCATCTGCAGGCAGCCCTAAAAAAGCTGGCAGATGGGCGCCACGCTGTCTGCTGTCAGTTATACTGGAGGGGTGTCATGTTTTAGCGTCGTGCCAATATGCTCCTTACAGAGATTACACGTGGCACTCATGAGCCCAGGAGAAAGGCGCGGTGTGGTGGCCGTGCCGTTCTCCCGCAGCCTTAGCAACCCCTAAACAGCACGTAAGGCATTTTACCATGCAGCTTTTTCCCTTTAGGTAATGACTTTGGAATACAATCGCTCAGCAGCAACGGTATTGAACTTTTTTTTTCTTTTTAAAAAATCTTCCTAAATGCGTGTTTCTCACACACGCGGACCCACGGCCACCTCAGCACGGGAGACGGTGCTCGGAGGAGGCGGCGCCCAGCAGCTGTGCCTGTTGCTGCCAGCGCTGGCACTGAGGCCTCCGGCCGAGGCAGCCAGAGCCGAGCAGCAGGGTGAGGAGGGTGAGGAGGGTGAGGAGGGCTGCGGCGGGCAGGGCCCCGGACTGCGCCGGGACGCGGGGCAGGCTGTGGGCGGGGCTGTGTCAGGCTGTGGGCGGGGCTCGCCGCGCGCGGGCTGCTGGCGGCACCGAGCGCCGAGAGGGGGCGCAGCTGCGCCGCCCGCGGCTCCCCGCGCCGTTTCTCTCCTCCGCCCCTGTCGAGACCGGGGACCGCGCCGTGCCCGTCATGGAGGTCAGCGCGGACTCGGGTCAGTCTGCTGCCCCCCGCCGCCCCTCTCCTTGGGACCCACCGGGAGCCGCGGGCGGGGGGTGGTCGGGACAGCCCTCCGCCGCGCCCGAGCGGCGCCGGCGGGCCGGTGCGTGTGCGCGGCGGGGGCGGGCGGCGGGGACGATGGCTCAGCTCTTTCTAAATATAAAACGGCGGTGACGGGAGGGCGGGCGCCGCCAGGCGCTGCCGTCCCCCGCGGCGGTTGGCGTCGGGCAGAGCCGCAGAGAGAAGAGGAGGAGGAAGGAGCCGGCAGCCGGCCCCGTGCCCGTGCCGAGCCGCCGGCGGAGGAGAGGGGCGGGAGGCGGGGAGCGGCCGGGGCCGGGCGGCTGCGGTGCGTCTCTCACCGCCTCCCCTCCCTCCCCAGCTGGCAACATGGCTGCGGCCGCCGCGGCTGCCCAGGACGAGCTCAGTAAGTGGCCGCGGCGCCGGCGGCTCCCGATCAGGGGGCGGGCGGGCGCGGGGCGGCGGAGGGGCCGGGGCGCGTCGGGCCGGGGGCTCTCCTCGGCGACGGGGCCCAGCTCCCGGACCGGCGATGCGGTGACGGCGGCGGGGCCGGGCCCGGCCCTGCGCAGCCATGTCGGGAAGCGGAAACAGGGCAACCGCGGCACGGGCGGCCTCCCTGAGCCGCGGCCCCTCCGCGGGCAAGGAGGGCTCGCTGCGGCCTGCCAGGGCCTGCGCCCTCTCCCGCCGCTCGCCGCCTGCGTGACCTTGCGACGCCGCCCCACCTGCTCGGTGGGGGGGCAGGCGGTGGCTCCTCGCCGAGAGGGACCCCGCGGGGCGGCTGCCGGCGCGGCCGGGGGCGGCGGGGCGCGSAGCCGGCAGACCCCCCGTGCGGGGGTAGCATCAGCAGCCCGCTGCCGCCGTAACCCCGCTCCCTTAAAGGGCGAGCGGCAGCTCTTGCCGGCCAGCGCTCGCTCTGCTTTGTTCGATTACCGTCTTTTAACTACAGAATCGATGTAAAAGTAACGTACGCTGAAACATTAATGGGTTCGCGCAGACCTGTTACGAACTGTAAGCGCAGCGGTATGTCTCACGGTAGGTATGTAAGCACATCCTCAGCCTCTGCAGCTCTCGGCACATGATTAGAGAGAGCAGCCCGGATCGGAGGTGCATGCCTCTGCCGCCAAGCGCAGGGGAAGCCCAGCTCTGTGTTCTTATCACCTCCAAATCCCTTTCTCCGTCCGGTGTAGTAAATGATCAACTTCTCTTGGGAGAAGCCTATGAAACTTTAAAGAATGGTTTTTCTTTCCCTACTTTTCCTGTCTTGGAATAGAGCTAGTTCTTAGACAACTGTGAAGACTTAATAGCAAGATAGCGTATGACTCTGCCAAGCGAGAGGGCCTTTGGTTGCCCTGAAATAGTGCTTGGCAGCCACCAGAGAGGAAGGGCAGAAGAAATACTTTGAGCATATTTGTGCTATTAGCTTGCAGTTCTAAGGCACTTCTGTGTGATGAGTCAGTTGGGTTTTTTTGTTGTTCTTGGTGTGCTGCTGTGTAGATAACATCCTCGTTCTGCTCTTTGTTAAATGTTACTGGAACTAGGCTGAGTGGAGTAAGGCATACAATAATGGTGGAGATGTCCTTTATGTAGCCAGAGAGCCAGGATCTCATGGTGGAGTAAGAAGGATCTTTCGGTTACACTGATCCTTGAATCAGAGGACACAAATGCCAAGCTATTTATTCCATTGGCAACTGGGATAAGTTGTAATCATGACTGTGAAAGACCTCACTGCTGCTGTCATCCAAGAGGTTCTATTGTCAGTTTCACAATGCTAACATGATTCCCCTTGGTGAAACCAGTCAATGTGAGATCTCTTGCTTGTAACTCCTCGGCTTTTATCTGTGTGTGATCTGGCTTCCCAGCCTCCAAATCTGATCCTGCAAAAAATTAGTCCTCAGCCATGTGTCGGTTGCTGCACAGCCCTTTGTGTTAAACTGCGCTGAAAGAATGAATATCCTTAGATTGAGATTTATGTTAATAATTATATGATGTCATTCAGGTTATTTGACCACTGCATCCTTCAGAATTAAGGGATTTTTATTGGTTTGGTTAGAAATCTTTTCCTGGAGGGGGAGAGGAAAGAGAGTGAGTTTTTTTGTTTTGGTTTGTTTTTTTCCCTAGTACCTCTTCTGTCACTGAATAGAAAGTACTGTAGTCTTAAATAAAAATTAAAGCTAATGGAAAAAGAGGAACTTCATGTAGAGAAGGAGAGGGAAACTAAACAACCTCCATGTGGGCCTACTGTCTTTTGATACATTTAAATAGTTAAAGTTCAGCATATTTGAGAAGAAATCTGTTCCTTTTTAGGATCATGAGTAGTCCCAAAATAACAAGAATAATTACTACTAGTTTTAGATTGGAAAACCAGTTTTCCTTGCTTTATATACACATGGCTATAGGAAGCTTTGATCTATAGCTCCAGTGAAACACATAAACTCTTACCGTTTGCTTAAACACTGTATGAGGGTACTTACCATTTTAGAGGACAAGATGTTTGAAGGCAGCATAAGAATGGAGAAATGGCAGTTTAAAAATTAATGCAAATTCAGTAAATGGGCCCTGAAGCTGTAAGAGTTCAGATGCAAGAGAAAGGAAGGTTAATCTTGAGTAAGAATAGTCAGCCGCTCGAATGGAGAGCCTAAGCCTGGCATATTGCAAATATTTGGATTTCTGTTATTCAAGCTTTTATATAAGCTTTTATATAAGCATATCAATGGAAGAATAGTATGAAAAGAGATACTATATTCCCCCTCCCCCAGGCCTTCCCAGCCTTTTCTAGTCAGATCTTGTAAAACAACCTGGTGAGTGTCCTGCTTTTACAAATGCCCCCTTAAGTGATTTGGCTGTAGGCACACAGTGGGTAGAGCCAGGAATAGCACCAGCAAATCCTGACTCACTGTTTGCTACAGTAATCATACTAGATATATTTTCTCCCAGAGTCTAATACGATTTGAAAAAGAATTTCACTCCTGTTTTAGTAGTGGCACAATAGATGAGAACTTTATTCTTTCTTCTGCATGCAGAATAGTGCAGAAACAATTGCTTAGCTCTAGAGGGACTGAAGGGTGTGTTTGAACTTTTGCTTTAGCAGGGACCTGCCCCTAAAACTACCCCTGTCATCCAGGCAGTGAAGTTGAAAGGCTCCTGTGTCCAGTACTCTTTATTAGGTATTGGGCCTTTTGGAGAAAATGGGGGGGATGCTAGTGCGATGTAATGGTTCTGCAGAGTTCAGGTAATGGAGGAGGGTTTGGGGTTTTTGTTTGTTTGATTTACTGAAACAGTTCTAGCAATGCCTTAATGTAGCAGTCCCACTAATCTGTCAAACAGACGCTTTTCCGGAAAGTGAAGCTAAATGCTGGCTTTATGCACAGAATTTTGCTGTCCCACTCTCTGCTCTGTTTTGCAGAGGACTCGAACTCTCTTTTCGGTTCCTGGGATGCTTTTGTGGTGATCAGTTAAATTATGAAGTACAGTTAGCTTGACATGTCCTAGCCCCAGTAGTTTCTTGAGTCAGTTTTCATAAAAAGAAGGGTGTGTGTTTTACTTGGTACTCAACTACACAAATATGCGTTGCTGAGGGGTCTGTGCAGAATAGTTGCCGTGCTGTGCATAATATCTGTGAATGCCAGAGGGAGCTAATTCTTTATTTTGCGTAAGGACAAGGAGGAGAACATCGGCAAATGAAACGGAACTGTGCTTAACTGAACCAAGAGGAGATTTCTTTGATAAAAAGATGGATAAACAGTGAACTAGCTACCTCAGTAAGGCCAAACATTCAAAGAGTTCACTTCCATGATTTTAATTTAAAAAACAAAAAAACAAAAAAAAGGGAAACGCCCTTGTTAACAAAGGAAAACGTGAAGCTGATTATTTATTTACTTTATCATTCCTGTGTCTTTCTCTCGGTTGTTCCCTTTGGCAAGCTACCGTATAGCAGAACAGGAAGAAGGGGCATGTGGTTTCAGTGAGCAGGCTGGGGTTTTGCTGTTGGCTTTGGAGACTGCAAGATCAGTTCTGAAGTAACAGGACTTAGAAATAACTCTGAGCCTTTTATGGCTAGTGTTGGCAGGATTTGGAAGTTTATAAAGCACAAGTTAGAGCCTTGTTGTTAATGTGACTTTCTTGTAAAATTTGTATACATTATGTGTGTTTTGAGATCTATTCCCTTCCTTTTTGCATGAGGCGTGGTCCTATATTCCTCCTTGTAGTCTTAAATGGAGACTGGAAAGAACCAGAAGTGAAACATGCATTTTATCACAGATAGGTAACTGCATTGCCATGGTAACTTGGGGATTTCAAATTCCAAATACACCATGTCTGTTGACACAAATTGGACACTGCTGCTGGAAACAGGGATACAAAGATACATCTTGTTTTCCTGCCACTTTGGTTCTTTTACATAAAGTGAAAAGGAATGTCTCTTCATGTGCAATGCCCATTGTTAAATTCTCCATATTTATGTTCATGCTCTTGTAAACACTTTTTTTTTTCCCCCCAAGAAAATGCCACAAAAAATGAAATATTGTGTGAAAATACTACACAGCGGCATGGAAAGAAGTTGTGATTGTGCCAAAATACATGAATATCTGTTCCAAATTTTGCATGGACTTAGTTGTATGTATTTTGAAAATAAAACCAGCCAGTATTAATTTTTCTACTCATGCAGTTCATTCTTGGTTGTGGGGKTTTTTTTTAACCTGTAGTAAAATGTTGACTGTCATAGCTGTGGCACACATATGATGTTTCTAAGACTACTTATTAAACCAGACATGATTTCTCAGGTGCTTTCTAATGTAGTGGGCAAGTCTGACAGGGACTGTGGTTGGCATGTAGCTCATAAGCAGATACTGGGTGTTGTAGCAATCCTCCTTCTTTCATGTTTGTAAAGGGAAACTTGCAAGAGTATCCCAAAAATAATGAATTCAGTGATGTGCTGAAGGGTAGTGGTGATTTAATCTTATTTGAGTTATTCCTTCCAACAGTCCCTGGCAGAGCAAGGGGCTCTCCACAGTGGAGCCAGTCTAGGAGGCTCACAGTGATTTCAGTGTGCCCAACGCTTTTCCATTGCTTCTGATGTACAAGTTTGTTCTTGTGGAGGTTTTTGTAGAGTCCTGCAGGATTGGGCACAGGGTTTTCCAGCTGTGTTTCCAGTGGAGTCTCCTTCCTTTCCTCCTTTCTCCCTTTCACTTTGACTTGCTCACCAGTGTGAATAAAATAATGGCAAATTTTTTTTTTTTTTTTTTTTTTTTTTGTAAATTCTCTGGACTGCATTAAAAGTTGGTCCTTTGCCTCTGACAGCATATTCTTCCCCCATGTTCACCAGAGTTGAACTGCAGTAGATTGACTATGGAAGTAATTTTATAAATGTATATAATTAGCTAATACAGAGGGTGCTATAGGTGGGAACCAATATCAAGAAAATATTACAGTCCTAAATTTGAGATGAAGGTTTAATGTGAGATTGAGGAAGGAGAAGCCTTTGTAAAATCTCATATCTCATAATGGCTTTTTAGATGGGGATAAAGCTGTACGTTACTAAATGTCATCCCTCCTTTACTTTCTTCCAATGCTTCCAGAAGACTTTAAAAATTATCTTCAACTGTATTAGTCAACTTTCAAAAGGAAAAATTATAGGAAGTGTGTCATTGGATGGACTGTGTTTTAAGTTCAGTGTTGGCTAGCAAAGGTAAAGACTGAGATGCATAAAGCTTTCTAATTAAAATTCAGTGCTCTTACTGTCAAGTTGTGGTAAGATTGCTGTAGTAGTTAATTTCAGTTGCTAAGGCTTACTCAGAACTGGTTTGTGTCATCTTTTTTTTTGGCGTGGCATGTAGCAAAGCAAGTTAGACCTCTTGCTTTACTTAGTTTTACTATCATATAACCTAGTGGTCCCCCCCTAAAATTACAGCTGTGCAGTTTTACAGTCAGCAGTAGGGGCTGTAAAACTAGATGGAGAAAGTTTTGGCATCATTCTTAAAAACTTGTGAAGTGCCTGATGTGGGAATGTGAGATGGGTTGGGAGCAAACCCTTTGTCTTGTTTGATGTCTAATGCACAGTGGTCTGCTTGCTCGTCCAGGCTGGACAGGGAGGCCCCGTGAAGGTTGTGAGAAGACATAAGGCAGAGAGGGAAAGGAGTTTGCCCCATGCCAGCTAGCAGGTCTGCAACACCTATGGAGGTAGAACACAGTATCTGACTCCCAGATATTGCATCCTCAACTCCTCTCCTGGATCATTGTGTGTGGTGCTTTAAATCTCCAGGGTTTATGCTTTCCCATAAAGAATGCTATGAGCTTGAGAGATGGTCTTAATAGTTAGTAGAATAAAAACTGGAGGGAAAATGGTTGATGTGCAATACTTGGGAGGGTTTATAGCTCTTTGTTTTCCTGTCCTGCTGCTATGGATACAGCCTGCATTGGCAGCACGGGAGAGTGCTCTGACAAATTCCTGACCAGTTTCTTAAATGCAGCCAATCAACTAGTCTCCCTGAATTTGCTGAAGAGCCCTGTTGTGCTTATGGTGAAGGGAAGGATACCTGACGGCAGTATCAGGGTTTAACTGACCAGGCAGCAGAGATATGGGAAAAGTAATAAATGTATCTCACAGGCAGTGTAAACAAGGGGGTAGCCTTTTTTTTCCTCCTGATCTCTATTATTATAACAATTCTAGTTGCTGCTTGTAACAACAGAATAATGGAAGAAGCTGGAAATGGGATAGATGCTTGCAATTTAGTGCATTGCTGCACTTCCTGTGGGGACATGCAGAGTGGTTTCTGTGCCTTTGGGAAGGTGTGTGTAGTCCAGTGGCTACAACAAATGGCTTTAGAAATAACTTCACTTGTGTTTCTTTACACTTGAGTCTGATCTGTTGCCATGTGAAGGAACATGTTGGGGAGGTTCCTCAGCCAGCTTGCTTGAGGATGGTGGGTCTGCACTGATCTCCTGGAGCTCCAGGTCCGAGGGGAAGGATTTGATGATTTCATTCATTGTTTGAGTTATTTCAGCTGCTTGGCATGGTCTAAGCAGTCCCCTAGTGCTGGCAGGGTCATGAGACACTGTGGAGGTCCTGGAGGGAGAGATCATTCGGGACGGGGCATGGGGGGAAGAAGTATGACACAAAAAGGAAGGTGAAGAGAAAAAGAAATTGTTAGGATTTAAAAAAAAAATAATTGGAATATGAGATAAATGTTGTGAAGTCATTGGCTAGCTGGCAGCCTGATTGTTCCATGAAAAGTCTGAAACAAGATACTGTTTGCAAGTCAGTTTGCATTGTAGGTGCTGCAGAGTTTCAGCTTGTAATTTCCCTGACAGTAAAATTTCATAGTCCTCTGTCTTTTCAGCTGCCTGTCATACTTACTCAGCAGAAAATAAAATGCTGGAAGTGATACGTTTATGTTTAATCTGCAGCTGGCAGAGGAGGGATGATGCTATGAGGACTCAGTGCAGGGATAGCAGAGATTTAAAAAACAAGACAGTAAAGGCTTCTGCAGCTACATCATGATAGGTTTCCTGGCTAGAGCTTATTTGCATTTGAGCATCCTTTTTGTTTACTTAAGTTCCAACCATATCTGTTCACCTCAGTCTTTACCTCTGCCCTGTACCAGTGCTTTTTTCTTTTTTGCCTCTGTAGTCCTTTACAGCCAGCGCAGTGATCCTCCTCCACTGAAGGAGGGTTCTCCTTGGTCTCCCTCTGACCTCAGCTTGCAACAGGTCACCTTAGGGGGAGTGGTTTCCTCCTTGTAGGATGTCTTAAGACCTATAGTCCCTTCCAAAGCCCTGGGTCTCCTTGCTGCCTGTGAATCTGGCCTGCAGTGCTGCAGTATGGAGAAGAGACGCTCCCGATTCTCTGCACAAGGACTCTTCTTGGTCTGTCCGTAAGGAATGCTACCGTGCCAGGGAGATTTTGCTTTGCTTCTGGTTTAGCTGTTGGGGCAGCTGCATGCTGGTGCTTAAAATAGGGACTCTTCCATTCTTTGTGTAAAGACAGATGGTCCTTAGGCCTTGTCCTTGAACTGCTGACAGAAGATTTTGATCTCATCTCTTTCCTTGAAATGGTCTTCTGCTAGCTCACTGAGAAAACAGATGTTTCTTGCTTGCCCCCGGATCCCCCATTCTCTTGATCTTGTAGGAGTTGCAACTTCTGTCTCTTTGGAGATGTTAAAAATTTTTTTTTTCGTGTTCCTTCCTGGGTTTGGGGAGGAGACCTGCTGGCTAGAGGAAGGTGAATTTGTTACAACACTCCAGCAGCGTCGCAGAGTGGTAATAGGAGCTTTGTGCTTTAAGTTACAGCATTATGTCCTGTGTTTCACGCTTGCGATCTTATTCCTATTGATGATAATGCTGTCACTTGGAAAAAAGGTCAACAAATATAACAAATCAGTAACTGGTTCAGTCAACCTTTGTACAGCTTTGTAAAGATCTTCTGGAAGACCTAGTGGCTTAACAGAAAGTCGTGAGCAGAACAGTTAGCCTGTGCCAAGATGTCCTATGAATACTCCCATGAGTATGAAATTTACCCTGCAACAGTAGTCTCAAACTTTCAAAGAATTTGTTTTTCTCTTTGAAGCTTATTTCTTGTTCTTTCAGATGTGCAGCTTGTTTATTTGTGTGCTGTGGCTTCCCCCAAACATATAACTTGTGCTTTGCCTAGACTCTTTCCTTTCTGCCTTACTAACTGTAATTGGTCTTAGGTTCTGTTGTACATGCTTGGTGTTTTTGTTCTGTTGACACGACGTCTACAACAATTCCTGTGCATGATCAGAACCCTCGGTTTAACAAGAATAATAACATGAATTGGCCAGATCTTTTTGCCCTCTAATTAACTAGTGGAGATACAGAACATCATGCTCTGGATGCAGATCACTGCAAGCATATTTTCAAAAGTTAGCAGCCCCACACCTGCACACCTTTGCTGTCAAAGCAGAAAGAGCAGGAAATAACTTGGAGATCCTAACCTTCCGTTTCACCTTTGGAGATGTTCTAGCCTCTATTTGAAATACTGTGTGAAGCAAAGGAAATCTTAATTGCTACTGTCTTTGATAGGAGTGGTCTCCACGTAATTGTGGAGGCTAGTTCTGGAAGCTATGAGGCTGGCTTCTGCCATCAGCAGTTTGCTCAGTTAGTGTTAAAAATAGAAGATGGATCTGTGTTGAGTGCTATTGAGATGAAAGTACTTTAAGAATTGTGTGCAGCATTTCTTAAAAGCCCGTTAGGGGATGTTCAGAAAAAGTTGTTTTCTTGCTACAGCAGTTTTGAGTTTCAACCAGTTTCTCTTTTTCCCCCCTTTTTTTTTTGTTGTTTGTTTTTTTTAAACTGTAGATCAACTTGAGCGTGTGTTCTTGCGTCTTGGCCATGCAGAAACAGATGAGCAGTTACAGAACATTATTTCCAAATTCCTACCCCCTGTTCTCCTCAAGCTGTCCAGCACACAGGAAGGAGTTCGTAAAAAGGTAAGGGTGAAATTTACCACAATAGTATGTTTTCCTGATCAGGGAGAATGAAATGCCCCTGACCTATCATAATTTATGACACTTGGATGTTCTCTGTTGGAGAAATTTACTCTTTGAGGAAAAGTTGTCATGAGCCTGGTAGAGAATGGATTTATTACAACTGTTAGGGCTTAAAGAAAACAGTCGTTGCATGTATCAGCAAGGTCTTTTGCAGTTGTGTGGAGGCTGCATTTGTTTCCACTTGAGGCCAGCTAGCTATGAGTTAGCCTGAGACCAAGACTAACTGCCATAGAGGCAGTTGCCATGGCTTCCAGGTTAGGGCTGTTGTGCATCCACCTGATTTATGGCACGTGTGGAGCAAGCTTGCTTCTGTGTTGGAAAGACCATGAAGATGTACTTATTGATGTCATTCACTTGTCTGATAACAGGAATAGGAGCAACGACCAAACAATTTTGAAGATGGAATTTGATACCTACCTAAAGGAATTCAGTTCCCTGGTACAGAAGGCAGCTTTATCACAGAATTCATTCAGCTAAATACTAAATTCCATGTCCAGAACTGTTTGGGCCTCACCTGGTTACAGACTGTCGTAGTTTAACCCTAGCCAGCAACTAAACACCACACAGCTGCTTCCTCACTCGCTCCCCCCACCTCTGGTGGGATGGGGGAGAGAATCAGGAGAGTAAAAGTAAGAAAACTTGTGGGTTGAGATAAGAACAGTTTAATAATTGAAATAAAGTAAAATAGTAATAATAATGATAGAATATACAAAGCGAGTGACGCACAATGCAGTTGCTCACCACCCGCCAACCAATGCCCAGCCAATTCCTGAGCAGCGATCACTGCCCCCCAGCCAACTCCCCCCAGCTCATATACTGAGCATGACTTCATGTGGTATGGAATACCCGTTTGGCCACTTTGGGTCAGGTGTCCTGGCTGTGCTCCCTCCCAGCTTCTTGTGCACCTGGCGGAGCATGGGAAGCTGAAAAGCCCTTGACTAGAGCAAGTACTACTTAGCAACAACTAAAACGTCAGTGTGTTATCAACATTATTCTCATCCTAAATCCAAAACACAGCACTATACCAGCTACTAGGAAGAAAATTAACTCTACCCCAGCCAAAACCAGGACACAGGCATAGGAGCAAGGACCAAACAGTTTTGGAGATGGAATTTAATATGTACCTGGGGAATTCAGTTCCCTTTATTAGGTTATCGAATAAAAGCTCATCTGCACACCCGCAAAGGAGCACAGAGTCACAATAGCAAGTGCAGAAACCTGTGTAACGCCCTGCCCCAGCGACTCCCAGGCCCATCGCAGGAGCCATCAGCCCATCAAAGGTCCATCTCCACAAGCCCAGGGGAACACAGAGGCACCATGGCAAGCAGGCAGTTAAGGAATCAGAGGACGGGGGCCCCCTCTCCAGGTCCCTCCCAGGCCTGTCTGAGGACGGCCTTAGCCCCACTGTCTGGGCAGGAAACCCATCAAGATGAGTCAATGCCAGAACACCTTTTGGACTGAGAGGATGCTACCTGGGGGTAATGGAAACAGTGGGATGCAGGGGAAGAGCATTTTGGGATGGCACAAGCCTTCTAATGGGGTGTTTAGTGGAGGAACCAAAGGCAGGGAAAGGGATGGACCTAGGTGATTTGGGGAGGAGCAAGTGTGGGTCTCTAGGGCTGAAACCCTGTCGTGGTTTAAGCCCAGCCGGCAACCAAGCACCACACAGCCGCTCGCTCACTCTCCCCCAGGTGGGATGGGGGAGAGAATCGGAAGGGTAAAAGTGAGAAAACTCGTGGGTTGAGATAAAGACAGTTTAATTGGGAAAGCAAAAGCCGCGCACGCAAGCAAAGCAAAACAAGGAATTCATTCACTGCTTCCCATGGGCAGGCAGGTGTTGAGCCATCTCCAGGAAAGCAGGGCTCCATCACGCGTAACGGTTACTTGGGAAGACAAGCGCCATCACCCCGAACGTCCCCCACTTCCTTCTTCTTCCCCCAGCCTTATATGCTGAGCATGACATCACATGGTATGGAATACCCCATTGGCCAGCTGGCCTAGCTGTCCTGGCTATGCTCCCTCCCAGCTTCTTGTGCACCTCACAGAGCATGTGAGCTGAAAAGTCCTTGAGAAAGTAGACTACCTAGCAACAACTAAAAACATCAGTGTGTCATCAACATTCTTCTTACACTAAATCCAAAACATAGCACTATACCAACTACTAGAAAGAAAATTAATTCCACCCCAGCCAAAACCAGGACAAACCCACTAGTGAATGTGTGCCTCTCCTGACTGGACCTGGGGGTGTAGAGCCGCGACAGCCTCCTCTCTGCTGGGCTGCTGGGCCTGGCCCTAGTTCCCTGACACCATGTACTGGTCGTTCCCCCTTTTCTTGTGGCCAGGCAAGGACCAATGAATGTTGAAGATGGAATTTAATATGAACATGAAGGAATTCAGTGATGTAACTGCCTTCTGTAGCAGAGCGCTGAACTCTGATTACTAGCAGTTTTTTTTCCCCAGGCCTGTGTTCTTGCACAAGTCTTGTGCGACAGCAGTTGTGGGACTGCATGAGGGGATCGCTAAACTTAGCGTTAACAGCAGAAGAGATCTGACCTGGTCTGGATTCAGGCAGAGGAACACCTGCTTGTGTTTCCTGTTCTGCCAGGAGGATGTGATCAGAAGAGGCAAATGGGGCAGCAGCAGCTGAATATAAGAGATCAGAGCAACTGGATCAGAAAGCAAAGGATGAATTCTTGTCCCTGCAGCTGTTCATCAGAAGGAGCTGCCTAGTGATAGAGGTGGACCAGAGCCTTTCTGAGCAGAGTGCAGACAGACTGTTGGGGAGTAGTGGTGGAAAAGAAGCTTTTTATAATCCTCTCTTTCTCTTGTAGAAATAGGGAAATGATCATGCCTTCACTGGACTTATAAATAGATTATAGAACCTGCAAGTAATTAGAACACAGACTTTTCTAAAAGTTTTGCGCAAAACTTGGTCCTCGCAGTGATCACATGGAAGTGATCCATCCATAGATGTAAAGCCATTCCACCGTGCTGAAGGACAGATACTCCAACTCAAATGGAGGGTTCTTCTGAATACCTGCTTATCATGTACACTTGAAGCTGTGAAGAAAAGCATCCAACTAGCTAGTGAAATTTCTTAGGGTATTTTTATATGGCATTTTTTTCATAAACTGGAATTGTTGTCTGTTTTTTTGGAGTGTTGTGAGATTCGGGAAGCGGGGAGGACTACTCCTTTGAAAATTAAATTTTGAGAGGCCTCTCAAAATCACACAGCATTCTTACGGTATATTGTAGTTTTTGTATTAGAATGAATAATGAAACATAACTTGTTTCTTCTTCTTCCTTCTACGTGTTTAAACTGTAGATTTTTACCTATACAAGATGGTGATAATATTATAAGCAGTTACAGCACTTCCCTGTTCATCTTGGTATTTGCCAAATTCATTGCAGTCAAAGAAATTACCCTGAATTCTGCTCTCGCCATATCAGTGAAGGGAAGTTGACTCTCTCAGTGTTTTGTTTTCATAATGAATTCAAAATGTAACAAGAAGGCTTTGTGTGTGTTGATTTTTTTGTTGTTGTTGTTTGGTATTTTTTCCATAGCAAAATAATTTATCAGTGAGACAGAGGGGAGGGGAAGCTGTCATTTTTTTTATTCTAATGAACATCAGTGAAGATTTACTGTGGAGTGTATAAACTGCAAGTAAATCTGTTCAATCTGCACATTGCCTTTTTCTGTTACTTACATCAGAACTCAGCTTTTCAACCTTCTACCTGCTCTTACTTTGCCGTTAATGTAGTAGAAAAATGTCTTAAGAAGTCTGATGCATTTTCAAATGCTAATGACTTTTAAACACAAATACCTAGTTTTCCAATGCTAATTTTGCCTGGTGGACAACAAAGAATGTGCCTATTGTTCAGCTCCAGCCTCAAAATCATGTTAAGGCAATGTAAGTAAAACAAAAGCACTCAGGCGATTGGAAAACTAATCTAATAAAGGCTAATAAAGTAGGTGAAATGGAATGGGAAGAGCAGGCCAAACTCTTTATTCACCTAGTGACTGACTATAGACAGTGACAAAACTCTGGCATCCCATGTCGTCTCTCTCCCGCAATTATTGTAGTGGTTAAAAAAAAAAAAAAAAACACAAAAAAAAACAACAAAAAAAAMCCCAAACCCAATAAAAAAGTGTGCTAACATAGTTAGTTGTGGTTTGAAAACTTACACCATTTTAATTGAATTGACAGTGTAGCTTTTGATAGTATAGGTATATGAGTAAAAAAGGACATCTGTGTGTTGCCAGTATGCTGCTGAAGTGTAGATCAATACAATTGTTCAAGGACTTCATTTCACCCAACGTTAGAAGTACAGTGTAGCTCGTTCAGTACACCAGATGGATTGACTATACTCTTAATTTTACTCTGACTCCTCAGAGTAACTCTTCTCAAGCTTGTACTGCTAGAATGGAAAGGGGAAATTAAAATTCCATTTTTCTTCCTGCTGCCTTATCATACTGCTTTGTTGGTCTTACCCCTGCCCTTAATTTTGTGACTGTCAGGTCAATATTACTGCCTCATTCAGTAATTTGAACTCATTGTCCTCATACATTTTCAAATCTAGGATGTAGTATAGGTACGTGGATAAGCCTGCAATGCCTATACCTTCTTAATCCATTTACTCAGAAAAGATAATCCCTCTTCAGGCCACAGTTTGACAGATGAGTTAAATTCAACTCTAGGATGTCTTCTACCAAATCAGTGACGCTAGCAGTGTCACACAAAGAACTAATCCAGGGTAATTCACTTTGCTGGTTCAGATGTACTCCAAGAAGTACTGATGCACTGGCAGCATTTGTGCCAGACTGGATGCTGTGTCACTTTATGCAGCCCATGTGAAGCCAGCGAAAACACAAGAAGCAGTYGTACTCGGAAGTGCAGACATTTTCCTAGTTCAGGTCAGATGAGTACTGCTGGATGAGATCCTTAGGGTACTGATTTGGTATTAATGATTAGAGAAGCAGGATATTCGCTAAACCCTCACACATACCCAAATCCAGCCACATGTTTTTACACCAGCTACCCTGGGTAATTTGAACAGGGTAATTAATTCGTCAAACTCTGTTGTAGTCATATGTGTTTGTTTCTCTACCTTCACAAAAATTGTGTGCAGACAGTTTTTTTCCTCTCCAAAATAATAGGAATTTGTGATTGCTGTTATAATAATTTTCCAACAGCAAAACTGGATAGCTGTCAGCATTACTTAGTTTGTCAGCTTATCTCTCATCTCAATCACATGCTTGTCAGCTATGCAGTTTCTCTGGATTACATGTGGACATTATTTTGTTCGATATCTAGTCATGGAGTGGATGAGAGATGGTATCTTATCTCATATGCAGCTCAGCAAGTATATGGTTCTGCAGTTCCCATGACCAACTTCAGTGACAGCAATTTAGTTGCTTTATCACCATACTATGACCAAGGTAATGAACCATCAAAACCACAGGACAGTGTGCCCACCCTGGCTTTTTGACCTGAATTGCTTGAAGTCAACATGCATCTAGGACTAGCTCTGTCTGGTTTTACTGGAGCTGAGCTGACTCCTTTGATGTCACTTACATTTTTGCACCACCTTGCTTGAGAATCTGACAGGGTTTGTGAGCTAGGTGCAGATATTCGGAGTGATTTCCCAGAACCCATTGTTTTAGATTGGAGATTATAGTTTTTCAAGTTCCTCCGTTCAGTTATGGTATGTCATTTAGTGGATTTACAAATGCCACTTTGCTGATGCTATGCTAAGAAACTACTTCATGGGATTGTAGAATCATGGGATAATTCAGTTTGGAGGGGACCTCAGAAGGTCTCAGACCAACCTCCTGCTTAAAACAGGGTCCGTTACAAGTTCAGACCAGGATGCTGAAGGTTTTATTGAGATGGGTCTTGAAAAACCTCCAAGGATATAGAGACTGCACAAACCCTCTGGGCCCCTGCTCCACTACTTGAGAGTCCTCATCATGAGAAGATACCACTCCGCACCTCTCTTGTTTCAATGCACCCTGGCCTCTGCTCAGCTCGCTGTCCACCGGAGCCCAGGGCCATCCCCCCTGAGCTGCTGCCCTGGCCCCACTGGCATTGCTGCCAGGGCTCTGCCTGCCCAGGGCAGGGCTGCACATTGCTCGTGTTGTCTTCTCTTCTTGCCTGAAGGATTTCAGTCCTGCCTTGTTCCACTCCAAACATAGTTTTCATACACTTATTTGATAACTTTATTATGGTGGGGTTTTTTTCTTTTTTTTTTTTTTGTTCTGTATCATGAATTGGAGTTACTCTACAGCCACAAGATAGAGCAGCAATGCAGATTTCCAAGCCGGGCTCAGTTTTTAAGTATAGTAACCAACTGTGTAGAAACAACTGATCATCCTCAGTAATCATTTCTTCCTGACATTTCTGTTGACGGACGTTATCGGTTGTGGCATGATTTGGGACTTTTTATGTGTTTGTCTTAACAGTGACTTGAGACATGTCAGAGTGGTTTCGAGATAATACAATAAATGATGACTGCCGTTTTCTTAGAGATTAAATAATTAGGAAGCTCAAGCCTGTTCTGTTTATAATAGGCCTGCCTGGTGGACGGAGGGTGATGTGTGGAGTCCAAAGTAGTAAAATCAATGGTAGTTCTTTCAAGTTTTTTGTTTTCTTTCTGCCAGGTCATGGAGCTGCTGGTTCATCTGAATAAGCGCATCAAAAGTCGTCCAAAAATTCAGCTTCCAGTAGAGACATTGCTAGTTCAATATCAAGATCCTTCTGCAGTGTCATTTGTCACTGTAAGTGTCTGTTCTTCCAAGAATAGTTGTTGATTTACTTGTAACAAGTAGAATATTCTATAAAGCTCCTGTATTTAACTCTGTCAGTTTTCCTAGCACATATGTTATTGCCATGAGGTTGATGTTTTAAGGGATATTTTTAAACTAAACTTTATAGTCTGGTGTGGATGAAACTTAGTTTCGTAAAGCAGCTACATTATTGATTCTGTTCAAATTACTGATAATTACCCTTGATATTTCATGAATGCATGAATTGTCGTTGTTTGTATTGTAGAGTGTCTGTTCATTGTTAGAAGCTCCATTTTGCAAGCAGCTACTTAACCTGGTAGGTGCAGAGTCAGGGTCTTAAAACATCATGCAGGATCATTATCTTACTTAAAACATCTGTATTTCTCTGAACACATGAGAACCCGTGTTTTTGTGTGGTTTTAGGGTCAGGGCCTTAGCTGAGCAAGAAAAGTTGAAAAAACCCTTATTTTGTAGATGAGGAAACTACTAGATCTTTTCATTCAATGTAGTTTAAAAAGTAAAAGTAGTTTTAAAAAGTTTTTGTGAAACTATGAGGACAATTTTCACTTCAACTGTGGTAGATGTATTGCAAATCACCATGAAAAAGGGTGATAAAATCAGAGGGAAACTTTCTGTCCTTCTGATTTGACTATTCAATCATATGTAGCATAAATGGAAAACATAGCAACTTAGAAACTGATGGAGAAACATTTAGACTTTAAACAGCAGTAACACAGAAGTAATCTCAGATTATCTTTGAGCAAGTGGGATTATCCGGAATTCACCTTTTAGAAATGGCCAAGGGCTTCTAGACTGCATGTGTTCTGTAGAGCAGTAAAAGAACCATCTTGTTTGAAGACAAACTTGACATAAACTGTGCTTTTGGCTGGACATGTCAAAAATCTGTTTTCATTCATGTATCTGAGTGATGCCATGTTTTCTGCCATGAGACTTCATAAAATTTTAACAAGTGCCATCTACAAAGAAATGTAATGCCTCCCACTTCAACACTTCTTTCAGCCAGGTCATTGAACACATAACTCTTATCTCTACAGGTCTTGGCTGGATTTGGGTCAACATGATAGCAGTTAGGCAGTCCAGTATTCAGTATTGCTCTGCTATGCTGTCCTATCACTAGACTCTGTTTGGATTGCATTTACAGCTTTTAATTATGATGATTTAGAAACACATTTTCAAGAGAAGACTTGCCTATGCTGCTGACTGCGTATTTATTCAATATTGCTTTCCATTTTATTTCAGAAATAGGTGAGAGAGAACATTACATTTGCTTTCCTTGAAGCTGTTCCTTAGGTGAAGTTGCTTTTGGTGACATTGGCAGCGAATAAGAGAAGCTAGAAAGGGGTTTTTGCATTGTTGTTTTCCTCCTTTTAAAGTGGAGGAAAACCCTCCCCTTTAATAGATGTCAGTCCAATGAGCCTTAGAATTAAGAAATTGGTCTTCCAAAACATATGTTGTTTCCAACACCCAGTTATGTAACACAACATACAAGAAGAGTTTAAAGAACAGATACTTCTTTTGCACTGTTGCAATACTGTGTGCTTTTTCTACTCCTTTAGAATTTTACCATCATTTATGTTAAGATGGGGTACCCCCGTCTGCCTGTGGAAAAACAATGTGAATTGGCTCCAACTCTTCTCACTGCAATGGAGGGGAAACCTCAACCACAGCAAGACAGGTATAACTTATTATTGGAGTGAATTCTGTTGGTATCGTTTTAGTAAAATAATTTGTATCAGTTGTTAAAAGATTTTTTTTTCCTTGGTGGTATCTTCATTGCTTAGGGTATTCTGGGCTTGTACAATTCGATCATCAATTCAGTAGTTTGGGTGGTACAAAGAATTCATATAGTCTAATGTTGTAATAGTATGCAGGATCTGCAGCAGCAGACTCCCTGTATGAAAAGAGGCCTGTGTTATGATGGATATGCCCGTCCATATCCCCCATCCATCCTCATCAAATTCTGATTTCCAACTTAAGGCCAGACCTTCAGTAAATATCCTCTGTCCAGCAACAGGAGCAGCAGTAAATGGCTCAGGTTGGCTACTCTAAATTGTGAGACAACCAAAATTCCTACTCACTTGAAACACGAAGTTGCAATAAATTAAAAAAGACTTAAGTTGGGAACTGCTGTGTACTAAGAACTTCTAGAGAACTGTTAATTATGGACCTGCTTCTTCCTTACATTGAGATGGGTTCCCACCATGCTGGCACTGGAAAATGGCATTAAAATCATGTTTTCATTCTCTCTACATCACTGTGACAGCGTAAAGGTATTTTAAAAATGACCTTACTGAAAGGTCTTGCAGTAAAATCTTGCTTCCATTCGTGAAATCAGTGTGAAAACACGTGATTGTCTTCTCTGGGATCATGGTTTTGCCCTGTCCGAAAAGCAAGTGCATAAGTGAAGAGAGCTTTGGGAAATCTGGCTATACTGGTATATAATTAACATATTCGTCTGTGTGCATTCTTTGGTGAAGCTGCACAATGTTGAACAACTTCTGCTCTAGGCAGACTCAGATTTAAAACTTCAAATTTCTTACGGATGAGATAGTCCTAGGCTGTATTTTGTGGCATAATTATGGAACATTAAAACTCTGGACAAAGACAGTGGCTTTATCTCTCCAGATGTGTGTGTGTGCGTGCATGCACACAGACATAAATGTTCTATTTTAAGCGCAAATCCAAATTTATTTTCTGCCTTCCTTTTTTAAGTACATCAGGAGGCAAATAGAGGTCACTGGATTGTGAATCAGTTTAACTTTTGTTAAGATTTTTCTTGCTGTTGAGGACTGGATTTGTTGTTAAATGTTTCTCTCTTGAATGTTAAGAATAAACAGGTGTGTTTTTTTTTTTAAATGGTTGCAGTAAATATAATTGTTTTTCAGCCTAATGCATCTTCTAATACCAACCCTTTTTCACATGAAATACCCTGCTGAACCACTGAAAGCAGCAGCTTCTCCATTTAATCTTGCTGAAAAACCAAAGACTGTACAGCTACTTTTGGACTTTATGTTGGATGTTCTTCTTATGCCTTATGGGTAAGTAAGAGTTAATAGCAGTCTTCTCTGGTACTGATGTATTTGTTATGTGTGAAACATTACAAACTGCACCCTTGGAAACTCATTTAAAATATGCTGTTATTTCCTAGCTCGAATGAAGCCAGTTACATGTTTCAGTAAAATACAAAGCAGGGTCGTAATTTTATTTCAATTTTTTTTTCTATTTAATTAGGTGTTATGCTATTCTGTCCTTGACCTCTTTTGGGATCAGAGTGGAGCTATGAGACATGTGAGCTATCTGTCAAATAACCAAACCTTTAAAATAGAAGTCAGATCAAAATGTGTGCTCATCTTCTTTTAAGGCTTATTCCTCCAAGGTCATAAGCAAGCATTATCTCTGAAAACCAGTGCTTTCCAAAATTGAATCTTTAATAACAAGATTTGTCTTTCTTCTGTCTTCTGATGAAAAATGTTTTAATGGTAATGGCGTGTCTTGGTGTGAGCACTTCTTCTGAGAGCAAGAGTGATTTACAGAACAACTTGAATTTACTGATCACTGCTTGTTAGGACTTCTAGTGTCTAAAATCAATACTTTCTCAAAATCTGTTTTCCACTAACTTTTTTAGTGTCTTTGTATTGCTAGGGGAGCTTTTGCTTTGAAAGAAAATAGAAATAATTCTAGCAGTAGGACACATTTCTGACAGTTTATTGATTCCCATAGGATTTTTCTGAGCACCTAACTCTTGCTCACACAAGTGGATTAACCTAAGGGAATGACTTTTAAAATAATAAGCATGTGATGTTTCTCCATGTAGTTTTGCTGGAGGCCGTGCTCCCATCAGATGTTTCAGGGGCCACTTCCTTACCATTTGAGTGCCTAGAGTCTTGCAGCTTGTAGTTTAAAATGCCTAGGCTGCTCCTCTGTTCACAGATTACACTCTTCAGTTTGCCCAGGTTTATGCTCTTAGCTTCACCCCCACACTGCTGTGGCTGTAGCTTCAGCAGATGAAGTGCTTGGGCTTTGCAGTGAGACTTCACTTCCTCCTGTGCTTTTGTACTCTGGCCAAGCATGACAGTTTTTAAATACTCAGACCACAAGGTAGGGATGAAGATTTCGTTTTCTTTCCAGAAGGTGCTCAGGGAGTGTCTTCAGCTAGCCTGTGGCTCTGGATGTCTTGCTCCCTGGCGTGAGACCGTTTGCAGCTCTTTACAGCTGATTTATGCCTGGTAGAACATGCCCTGTCATTGCCCAGTTTTGAATTAGCCTTGCCAGTCTGCATGCAGTAAAGCAACCAGAAAGCCTAACTGTAGGGCTTAAAGCTCATAATCAAGTTCAAGTGTTTAAAGTTTTAACTAATGAGAATTTGGATGAAGGTTTATCCTTATTGTTGTGACTGCTTACTTCCTTTTGTTGCCTGTATGCTGAATGCAGAACAGATTATGGCTGGCTGGAGCAAAATAATTCTTGTTGGTTTCTGCACTACAATTCTGATGCCTTCATGTGTTTACCAGCTTCAAGGATACAGGGAGAGGTGGAGTGGCTTTTGTGAGAGTACGGAGATGTGCACAGGGCAGCTAGACTAGCCAGTCTCCAAAAAGACTGAGACCTGTAAACTTAACCTTTATGGTTTTTGCGTTCCTTCCCTGCCCAGCACTAAAACTGCCCTTTTCCAAGACATTATCTTATTTGTTTATTTTTTATAGCAAGGATTGTTTCCTGCCACTTCATCGTGCTGCATATGCTTCATTGTTTCCCTTGTTTGTGTTTTTCATAGAAATCATACAAATGTTGTTAAAGCTTTTAGTACAACTTTCCAAATGTAGTACTGTCTGAGGATTCACTTCTAATACAAAAGAGATCATTCTTTCTGGTTCGTAACCTGAGAGAATTATTTTCAGAAATGCCAGTGGACTCTTCCCTTTCCTAACTGAGGTTTGTTTTCAAACAGTTATAATGAGATTGTTACGGCTCTTGCAGAATATGTTGGCAGAGCTGGTAGCTGAGTCTCAACTGAGTAAAATTCTGTTTTATGGCAGAGTTAAGGGATTAATTAAAGAAGAATATCTGAAGTTGGACAGGTTATGTTTATTTCTCCATTCAAGCGTCAACTGCAGCTGGCAATGTGGATTGGTAAAGACTCTAATGAAACTCCTTTCCCACCTGCTTAGGTTCGTATTGAATGAATCTCAGAGTCGACAAAACATGCCCTCAACCCAGGGCTCTTCATCAAGTAGTGTGGGAGGTCCTGGAATCCCTCAGCCGCCTCCAGGAATGAGCTTTTATGCAGCCAAAAGGGTAATTGGAGATAGCCCGTGGACACCAGAGCTGCTAGAACAGGTACTTGCAGCTGTAGGGCTGGTTCTTGGTGAACTGGGGGTGCTGACAGGGATGACTACAGACAGAGGAACAGAAGGTTGCAGGGAAAATAAGTAACTAATTCTGACCAGGTCTTTAGTTGCCCTGAGGGAATGTTTTGAGGGACTCCTCATGATGCCTTAAGGAACTTTGCAACGGTGTGGTGGGATGGGAAGTGCCAGCAGTTCTCAGAGCTGGTTAGGAAGCAACCACGACTGCAGCCTACTCTTGCGTTTTCCTCCTAAAGATAGTAAGGTTGCAAAATTCTCTTACCTTGATGAAGCATCTCTTTTTAGCAGGGAAGTAACAGAGTATCCCTAATTGTAATGCTGATACTTTGCTGCAGGTGATTGCTTTGACAGGAAGCAAGAGGAGGGCGCTGCTAAAGAGATGGAGAGCATGTGAACTTCTCCTTAGCAAGCAGCTGAACTGCTACGGTTATTGTAACATATGCTTGCTTGTCAGTAACACTGCCTTTACTTTCCCCACTGTTGAACAGTGTAAGCTGGGAATAGTGAAGTTCATTGAAGCTGAGCAAGTGCCAGAACTTGAAGCTGTTATACACCTGGTTGTAGCCTCCAGTGATACAAGACACAGTGTTGCCACTGCAGCAGACCTTGAACTAAAGAGCAAACAAAGGTACAAGTTTGGATGTTTGGAAAAGATGGTGCTAGTGTTCCTAACAAAGCTAGCTGCAATTAACATAGTGTTCCAGAGAGACTGTGCTCTGAAAGGAGAAGGGCTGCAGTCCCCCGCATACCTGCGAAGCTGCCATGTATTCACACGGGACTGGCAATGGTGTGTCTCACAGTCTTGCAGCTGAGAACATCACTTTACTCCGGAGCTGACAGCTTTAGCTGTCTGTTTTCAATCATCTTTGGTATTGCTTTTGAGCCTTTTTCTTACTCCTTGGTTTCCAAATTGCCCTCTGTGGATTATCAATGGTCAATAAGGCCTTAATAAGTGATTCACAGCTGGTCAACTTATCTATATTGTCTTTCCCAGAAAAGTATACTTTCGTTTAATTTATTAAGGGAGTAAAGAGACTGTAATTGTGAAGTGGACCATAGTCTAGGAAGTTTGGCAGCCACTGTTTTCTGCATTATTAAAGCTTTGCTCATCTGCAGTCCACCTTTCCTGATCTGAAGACAATGCTTCTGCCTTTACCCCATCAAGAGGCCAGAGTATTGCTGTTGGTACTATTTGCTGAGTCATTGATCGTGCAAGTTTTGCTGGCTCATGTAGGAGATTTGGAATGAGAGAGGCCTGCCTTTAAAATGTGTAGGTGGCTTCTGTATTACTAGAAGTATAGGACTATTTAACTTGGAGTCAAATATGTAATGTGAAACCTTCTCCATTCAAGTCTATTCGTGTGTCTCAATCGTGGCAGGGGACGTGATTCTAGTGACGACAGCCTGGTTAAAGAAGACAGTCTCTCCTTTGCTGCTTGTCTCATCTTTCCCTTTATGTTGGTATTCTTTGCCTGGAGAACAAAATACTTTACTGAAAGAAAGAGGTGGTTCTGTCTCCTCCACTTCTTTGAAGCATGCATGCTTAACTTTTTCTTTTCTCAGGGGTGTTTTTTTTGGGGGGGGGTCCAAACAGTCTCATCAATAGCTAGTATTAGACGGTTATCGTGGGCAGACAGGTTTGTCTGAGAGACCAAGATGAAGTAGTCCTAGAATTAAAAATACGCTCTTCTCTATTGAAATGTCAAAGCACCAAGGTTGAAGAATGTGGAGAAATTTGTTGAAAGATGACCATTCTGTATTCAATTGGTAGACTACCATGGTTTATATGTCTTGTTTCAGTGGGAAAGAAGGGAGCATGTAGGTTTCTCACAAATTATTTGGAATTACATTGTCAGAATTTGTAGGTGAAATTTGTAATCACTTCAGTTCTTCGTGATTATATGTTATGTGGATGTGGGAGGAGTGATTAGAAGTCAAACTATATCTATTAAAACTCTGGGAAGAATATGAATATGATGCGAAATGCTGTAAAACATATATTTTAAAAAGTAATCAAAGGTCAGAATCATAACATGTTGGTGTTCAATGTGTTTTTTTCTTTAGTTTAATTGACTGGAACAATCCTGCTATCATCAACAAAATGTATAAAGTATATCTTGGGGATATACCACTGAAAACCAAGGAGGTAAGATTTGCCTTCAGAGTTGCATACCTGCTTAATTTCTGAAGCTGTAATTTTAGTTGCCCGATTTTATTTGGAGAAGGCATATATATATTTCTTAAATCTATCACTTCCTTTGATCTCTGCTTTCACTGAACGTTTTTGTTATTGAATAATTTTTTTTCTCTGTCCCAGTGCATTCGGATTTGCAGTAGAAGGTAATTTAGCTAACTTAAAAGTACTGCAGTCCAAAGATGCACTATATTATTTCAACTCTGTTTCTGACAGGGATCTGTTCTGAAACCAGAAATGAAACGAGAGTCAGTCAGCACCCGTGTTAAATTGAAGATAGTTCCTCATCTTCTGCGATCCAGGCAAGCTGCAGAAACGTTCCCAGCTAACATTCAGGTAATGCTTACATTCCAAAGCTGCTCTTCCTAATAAGCTTGATAACACAGTTCCTTCAGTACTTAGGGGAGGGAAACACTGTTACTGATGACAATGTTTAAAGAAGAAGGGGAATTAGAAAACCTTTGAAAGTGAGTCCTGATGCTCTCTGATCTCCTCTTTATTCCTTTTGGCCAGGTGGTTTATGATGGACTGTTTGGTGCAAACACAAATGCAAAACTGAGAAGTCTGTCCTTGCAGTTTGTGCATCATATTTGTATCATGTAAGTATTTCAGAGTGAGCACAACCTAGAAGCCACTCTGTTTACTAAATCTATAACTGAACTAAGGGCAAAGAAAGAGTGCTAAAACTCATAGAAAGTTGTGTTTTTTCCTTAATCCTGAGATCTGTGTGTGTGTGTGCTTGCAGGCATTAAGCTGTAATTTCTCAGCTTAACAAAGTTGAGAAAAAGTGATACTGAAAGAAGATACTTTTAAGGGATGCAGAAGATAATATTTTATTTATTGGTGTCTCTAATTGCAGTTGTCCAGAAAGTAAAATAAAGCCGTTAGGCCCAATGCTTTTAAATGGACTTACAAAGCTGATCAATGAATACAAAGAGGTAAGCTGAAAGGTTCTTTACTGTAAAGCTATAATTCTTCATATGAATACAAGCAAAAGACAAATACCTTTATGATGGAAACTGATAAATCTCTTTTTTTGTAGTTGCCTGAGATGGCTATCAAAGGATACTTTTTAAGAAATTTTGTTGGAAGAGAAGCAAATACTTTAAAAGGCTATACAGGAAAACTGTTCTGTTTGTTTAACAGCTATGGATACGTGCTTGGACACTATTTGCAGAAGTCTCAGGAAATAATAGTGTTGGTAATCTAAAGAGTGAGACCAGAGTAGCATCTAACTGCTGTTACTCATTACTCTGGAGTACACGGGGGCCTTGGCTCCAGGCATATACCCAGTTGTGATAAGCAGCTGTATAGGCCTGCTTTTAATACCTTCCATCCTGTCTGTCCAGGGATGGTATTGCTATGGGAAGGGTATTACAAACAGAACTGCAAATGCCAGACTGGCCTGAAGAGGTCTTTCCAGTGCCATTTCAGAAGGCAAATACCCCATGATACTCCTACATGAATCTTACGAAGGGCTGATGTTGCAGACCTCCTGTTCTGCAGCTTTGATCCTCTTGCTGGTTCATTTGAACTGTTAGATGTGACCTTCTGGCCTGCGTTGAACATGTGGGCCTTCCCTGCTATGGGGAAGGGTATGAAAAAGGAGTGTTCGGGAGTAAGTAAGCCCATATATAAATTTGCTGCCTTGGTCATCTGCAGGCTCCGTTGTGCAAACAGCTTCCTTTGTGTAAAGCTGCTCTTCAGGGCCAGTGGAAAGTTTCTATCCCTTTGCTACTGTTTCATATACTTGCTGAACCTCCTTAGCTGTCTCTCTTGAAATAAAATGCAATTAGCTGAGACCAGAAGGGAGATTTACATTTTGTCACCATTTGTAATTTTCTGTTTCTTGTGGAAAAGCATGCTCCCTCTGTTCCTGTGTAATGCTTTTATTCTTGGATATGATTATTTTATGTTCCAGGATTCTTTGTCCATGAAAGCCTATTTGAGCACTTTGAAGACAGGATTTAAAGTAAATGTTTAATTGTAAAAGATATGCCTTTATGTATTTCTAGTTTTGCTGAATTATAATTTTTGTTTTATCATTCAAGGATTCAAAACTGCTATCAATGGCATATTCAGCAGTTGGAAAACTCTCCAGGTAACTGAAGTGCCATTTAAGCAACGGGACTTTGAATAATTTTTCCAGAGTAATCTGTTAATTTATCAGCAGCAAGCTTTATGCCACCTGCCAGTTTTGCAATTGAGTGTACAGTGCAGAGAAAAGCATTCTTCTTGTGACATCTCTAGAGGTGTAAAAAGAAATATGTTTTTAGCTGATAGCTTCCCTAGCAGTGATTAATGGCAGCTCGTGAATTATGCACAGAATTTAAGAAATAGTTCCACTTTCTGGATTGCCAGAGACATAAATTTAGGGAATATGCAGCAAAGACCAGAGGGCATGAAGCTAGGCGAATGGTATGTTCAGTGGTATGCTGATGATCTAAGTGATTGTCCATAGAATATCTCGCTTTCCAAACTGTGTTAAGGGGTGGGGGTGCTGCTCCGTGGTGGAAATGGATAAGATAGAGCAAACTTTCTGTGCTGGCTCTGTTTTGTTTGACAGTTAAAATGTGGGATGAGGGGAAGACCGGTGAAATGTGAAGCACTTCAATTTAAAAAATCAAAGACTTCATGAATTAAAATATCTTGTTTCAGCCGAATGCCTCAGCTCTTTACCAAGGATATAGCACTGGTACAGCAGTTCTTTGAAGCTTTATGCAAGGTGGGTGCTGATGGGGCTTTGGGAAATCATTAATATTTTGTGCTGATTTTGCTTAATTCTTGTCACTGCACACTGTAAAGTGAAAACTCTTGGTTTTGTACTGCAGGAAGATGCTGATACTAGGCTTGCCATTCAGGAGGCCTTGTCTATGATGGTTGGGGCATACAGTAACTTGGAAGGAGCCCAGCGTACCCTGATGGAAGCGCTTGTAGCTTCTTATTTAATAAAGGTATTTTCAGTGGAGTCAAAATTAAGCACCTTAAAAAAAGTTATTCATTGTTTTCCTGTTTCCTGACACTTCCTGTTGTATACTTTTGGAACAGGTGTCCCTTTTCTTACTGAATATATTGGCCTGTCTGGGAGAAGGGGGGGTGTATATGCTCAGATGAAGTATTTTTAATATGGTACAGTGGCTGCAAGAAGGGTGACGATGCAGTTTTCTATTTTGTGTTCTGTTTTGCAAAGAAAGAAAGCCGTTGCCATTGTGCTGTGTGTTTCTCATAGTCTCCTCCTAAGAAAACTTTGAGAAGTAGATGCTTCAAGGACAGTATCTTGTGAAATGCTTTGTGAAAGCAAGAGTATGGTCAAAAGGATCGTTCACTGCTAAGTGGGGATTTCAGTGTGCTGTGTGATTTCTAACATTATAAGGCACCTGGAAACATCCCCAGGAATTCAACCTTGAGACACTAATCCAGAGGAAACCACACTTCACTGACTCTTATTTTACTATATTGCTTGTTTTCAGAATTCCCCAGAGGTCTCGGTTTCTGGGTTTTCAGAAAGAGTGGGTTTTGTATTCTCTGTGTCTGCATGGGTGCTCAGGGTGACTGTGAAGGTATATGTATTTCTAGTGATTGCACTAGTAACTGTGTAAGAGACTATTTTCATGCTGATGACTCTTTTGCCTGGGTGCTCAAGCAATCTACGTCTCCAGACAATACCATTTTGAGACTCTGAACACAGCAGAGAGAAGGACCACCCTAAGCTGATGTTTCTTTTCCACCTCTGGCTGTGCTGCTCCTAAGTGCAGCTCTGTTTTGTGTGGATAGATGATGTATGTCATTCCTCATTTCAAAACTGCCTGGGTGGGGCAGTTCAGATGTCTAAGAATTAGCGATAACCCTGGTTTATGATTCCCAAATATGTGCGTGTATTTAATTAAACATTTAATTCTCCACTTATGTATACGTGAGAAGCTAGCTTTTCTTTTCCCAGTCTCCTGCCATATGAAGCGTTAGCAATAACAGTGTCTCAAAATGTCTAAACTCTTTGAGTCATGTTGGTTCCAGAGGACAAAACAGATGACTGATGATTTACAAGTGGTGAGTGCAGGTCATTAGTGTGTTCATTTAAAACTCAACCATATTTTTGTGTCTGTTCTCTTTAAGCCTGAAGTTCAAGTACGTCAAGTGGCTGTGAAATTTGCTAGCACAGTATTTCCTCCAGATCATATCCCTTCCAGATACTTACTCCTGTTAGCTGCAGGAGACCCGTAAGTTGTTTTCCTTTTTAAGTTATTTTCATATATATATATGCATACACACATACATATATATGTATTTGCATCCAATATATATTTGGATGAAATATGAATGCATATATATGTGTGTATGTATGTACGTACATAAAAACTCATGCACTGAAAATCAAGTACGATAATTTGGGAATTAACCTTTACATAGGGGCATTCTTGACAGTTCTGTGGAGAACTGTTACTGTGCCTCATGGTATTCTTTTGCTTGGGTTCTTTTTCTTGTTTCGGATGGACTGCTGCCACTAATGCACTTCATGTTAATGATCAATTGCAATTGCAAAGTAAAAGTGCATTAACTGAAATCACCTTTACAGTGGCTAGAAATTATTTTTTCCTGGCAAATTCTATCAGTCTGTTTTTAGCTTGTATTTGCAAAGAGTCAGGAGCATGCACTTGTGAGATTTGCCACTCTTTGCTGAGGAGTAGTTGATTCATTAAATTACAGTAATCATTTCATTTGCAGTTTTCTGTTACTGCAATTTAAGTGGTGGGTTTTTTTCCAGCTTATTTTAATTCCTTGATTTTTGATGTGAGTAGCTATTGTGTAACTAAGGAGAGCTAAACAGATCAATTGCAAGAAACCGCTCTGTCATTGCAGTGTCAGCTCTGTTTCAGGAGGTGATCTTCTGCTAAGTAGATAGCGATAAACCTGGTAGGTGTCAGCTGAAGCTTGAATATAGGAAGTGATGGGAGGAGGAGCAGATAGGAAAGCAAGGGTGTGGGAACCAGGAACTGGTAGTGAACACCAGCAGGATGCAAGAGGAGCAGAAGTGGGCTGATCCAGGCTGTTTTGCAGAGGCCACTCATCACTGTCCTTTTTCTTCCCCCTCTCTAAAATAAAAAAATTGCTAAAAGTTCTAACGCAAGCTTATTTTCCCTTCCTTTCAAAGAAAAACTTCTCATTTAAAAACTGTTCTCTCTCCCCCAGCTTCCCAAGATATCTTAGGGCTCATTAAAGGCCATTTGTTCTTTGCAAATAATGTCTGTTTCTCATCTTTTCTTCTGAAAGGCGGGAGGAGGTACATGGAGAAGCCCAGCGGGTGCTGAGAACATTTCCTGGTAAAAATGAAAAAGAGAGTTCTGGGAAGCAGATGCCTTCCTTCCCTGAAATGGTCCATTACATTCAAGACAAGGTACAGTCCTTCTGTCTCAGTAAATGACAAATACATGCCTGATGCTCAGGCATTTAAAAAGTGTGGTCTTCCCTTCCCTATATATATCTCCCTCAGCTCCCCTGAGGAATAAAATTAGCTAAAATCACAGTGAAGACCACACACAGTATTGCATTGACAAGATTAGGACTCATCGTTACCTTCTGCTGGCAATAATTGCAAGAGATCCAAGTGTTAAGTAACAGGGAGGCAGATCCTTTAACACAGGGATTATTTTGTTTTGATGCTGTTTGTGCAGAAGATGTGTGGAGCGAGGAATCCTTCAAGGGTGATAATCCAGCACTTTTCACAAAGACGGTTCTCTCACAAAAACATTCTTGAAAGGATAGGAAGATCACTCTCTGGTTGGGCTGGTGAAAAATAATATTGTGCATAAAACAGAAAAAAGATTCCAGGCTAGGAAAGGAGATACTGGAACAAGTGAAGAAGTCTGGTTGTTGCCTTAAAGGCTTATTTATTCATCTTCATTGCAATCTGTAGAAATAACAGCCATGTAAATAACTTTTCACGAGTCTAGTGGAATGATATACCAAAAACTGTACCACTGAATTTACTGTCACTGTTTGCACTGAGAAATCATCTGGAGAGGTGTTAAAATCTAGTCGGGGTTACACACTTCTGTGTATGGTAGCTATACTAAGCTTATAAGCTATAAAGAAGATGTGGAGGGTCACTGACAATACTTTTTTTTCCTCTAATAGTCTACTTTTTTTAAAAATGTCAGAAGTATATAATGTTGGAGCACATCTGGTTTTGCAAGAGATCTGTGATAGCAGAACTCTTACACCTGAGAGATTTCTTGTGAAATGTTGTATACTCTGCTGGTGGTGTACTCTGCTAGTGTATCAAGTATGTGAAGCTTCATGAAAAAACTTGCTTTTGTCCAAAATACCGGTTATTCAAATAGATATAAAAAATTAAGAAACCAAGATTGCGTTTTAGATGACACTACTAAATGCCTGTCCACTTGTAGTTAATTTTAAAATTTTCCTTGACTTCTGTAATGTCACTAAATAACTATGGATCAGCCTAGTTTAATCACTACTGAGAAAAACAAGATTCCCTCACACCTGGGTGAATGTAGAAAAATGTTTTTTGAGCACTTTTCAGATCTTCCTTACATGTCCTGAAGGCATATTAAAAAATCCTGGAGGTGCATTTGTTTGGTTAGTTATCTCGAAGTGTGAATTTTCACATATCATTAATAACATGCGAGTGTTGGAGATGTTTGAGAAGTTTGTATGCATTGCTTGGCACAGCAGGCCGAGATGCAAAATGGCTTTCCTGCGTGAGTTAGCATGATCCTTCTCTCCCTCTGCAAGAAAAGTCTATGTGAAAGAGTAGGACCTGATCTGCTGAGTATGGATGGGAACCCATTCTTCAAGGGAGTCATCTTCYGGTTTACTAATTCAGGTTTTCACTAATGGTTCTGGATGTCATTGAAGTTACAGTGCAGCATAACATCTGAGCATATTAAGGGGTGTGAGGATCCAGCAAAAGATCTGACCATGTTGAGAGGTGTGAGGATCTGTTGAATTCTGTGCAACTGCCTTGTGTGTTTATTCAGATGCAAGGCTGCCTTGCTGAATCCAGCCCTAGCACTGATGTGCAAATTGCCTAGAGGATACGGACATGCTTTTCTGCAGCGTTTGCAGTGGGTGTTACTGGAAACCTTCTGTTTGGATGTTTTTCTGCTGGAATATTCCTGCTTGTCAAAGCTAGCATTTCCATGGAAAGGAGTTACTCTCGTGCTGCAGCAGCCTTCTACCTAGTGGGTAGCAGGGTCTTGAGAGACTCCCTGGGCTTAGCTGGTGCAGCACGAGGTGCCCACCTCCCAGTACTGGGGAAGCCTGGCTGCTCTGCAGCCTCTCCAGGCAGAGCTGCCATCCCCAAGCTTCCTGGCTGCCTGTCACATGGAGCACCTCAGACTTTGGAAGCTTATGAGGTATTTTGTTTTTAAATTCTAAAGCACTTCTTTTTTCCAGAGGGGAAGAAAGAATTTTGTCCTCCTGCAGCCTCCTCTGTCATTCCCTCTCATGAATTCAGAGTTTCCGCTTCTGAGTTGATAGGGACGTAAAGTTGGTGGATCTAAACTGTACTGTTACCAAGTGCACTGTGCCCTTCTTGTTACTTAACTGTTGTACATTTTCAGTTGCTAAGTGGAGGATAAACATAGTTGCATCAGCAAAATTTCGTTGACCTTTCCAACATGTCTGCTGTTCATGGGTCTGACTGTTCCAGTCTTAATATACTCTGTTGTTTAGGCCTCTCACCGCATGAAAACTCCAGCTAAATATATGACTGGAACTGCAGCGCTGCCTTTCAATCCTGCCACATTTGGAGAGGTAATTGTCTGGATTTACTTCCTCGGATATGTGTGCCATTATTTATTTAGAGAACAGTGTAAGAAGCTAACAGTTGCCATAAGTCACCCTACATTCTAAAATTCCTCTTTTAAACAGATGTTGGGATTAACTCTCCATCGTTTATCTGTCTGTCCTTAAACGGCAGTCTGAACAGGATTTTCTAGGGAGGTGGGAGGAATGTTCCCAAGAGGGCTGCTCCACTGCTTTCTGCAGCATACCTAATGTAATAGCTTCTCAGAGGGAGAAACTGGCAATCCTGTGCAAAAGTCCCATTATGCTCCTTTAAGCTGTTCTTTTCATAGCAGATTCCCTGGCTTCAGTGATCTGTAGACACAAACTCAGATGTGATGCAACGTCTGTATTAGCAATGCATTGGGTTGCATTTGTATGCATGCCAGATTGGTATAGGGTACAGGCTGAACTGCCTGCAAGGAGGTTGCATCAGCTTATGATAAACCAAAAGTCTGTGTATGATTTAATCTTTTGAGAGTGATGCAGGCACTGTAGAGTTGTCTGCTTACACAGGTGTGTTGCAGAAACTGGTCCTAAGATTTGTTACACTTTATATTTGTTCCTGTCTCCATGCTGACTCTTCTGTATAGATTTGATTAAAGAAGAAACTGTATTGTTTTGGTTACACTAAATACAGCATATTCCCTGCTCTTTTATTTTGTCTTCTCCATGTTTTTCCAAGTGCTCACGCACTCAGTATCCTGCGTTTTTCTGTTCTCTACTTAGATAGTTCTGTATCTGCGGATGTGTCTTGCTCACAGTGCAGGTGTGGTGCCAACCTCACAGAGCTTGGCAGATATGCAGGATCACGCTCCAGCCATTGGACGTTACATAAGAAATCTCATGTCTGGCAACCACATATCTTTCTTTTCCTCCTCCTCTTCAAAAAGTGCAGAAACCAACCCTGTACATATATATATTGGCCTTCTTCAACAGCTGTTAGCTGGTGTTGGAGGTAAGAAGCTGTGTGCAGCAGCATCTTGAAGAAAAAGAAGTCTTCTGTTATTAGAAATGAGCTTTGAACTTGGGTGCAGCAATCACAGAGTTGCAACACAGGCTATATACTCTTTAGTTTGAACTTGTTCTCTTCTATGCTGCTGTGTAGGTAGGAGAAAGCAGAACAGTAAAATTGCAGCATCGGTTGACATAATGCTTTAAAATTGTGAGGCCATTGTCTATAACAGCTTCCTCACCAGTGAATGCTATGTCTTCCTCACTCTGATAAAAGCGTATCTGCTCAAGTGTAGTCTTAAAGCACTTGAATGCCTTTAGAACAAATTGCTACCAGAATGTTTGCTTCTGTTAGTTTCCCTAATATTTCTGAGAAATGGTATGCCCTATTCTGTATTGTTTGTTATCCCTAGTGAATTGCAAATTAATGCTTTGAAATGCATGATACTTCTTAACCTCTTTTTATCACTGATTGTTAGATTGTTGTAAATACTGCAATTGTTCAATAACCTGATTCTTTAATTACTATTTAGGTTTGCCAGTTATGTATTGTCTTCTAGAAGTTGTTTCAGTGTATCCAGAAAAACTAGCCACTAGATTTATAGACAAAATGGATTGGATAAAGGTATGTTGAAAACCCTTTTTTTGGTTTATTTTTTTGGGTGGAGGGGATTTGGCATTAGCAAAATCTGACATTTCSTTATAGTGGAATGGAGTATTATAGAATCATAGAATAGAATCATAGAATCATGAAGGTTGGAAAAGACCTCTAAGATCATCAAGTCCAACCATCGACCCAACACCACCATGCCCACTAAACCATGTCCCGAAGCAGCACATCTACACGTTTTTTGAACACCTCCAGTGATGGTGACTCCACCACTTCCTTGGCAGCCTGTTCCAATGCTTGACAACCCTTTTGGTGAAGAAATTTTTCCTAATGTCCAATCTAAACCTCCCCTGGCGCAACTTGAGGCCATTTCCTCTTGTCCTATCACTTGGGAGAAGAGACCAACACCCACCTCGCTACAACCTCCTTTCAGGTAGTTGTAGAGGGCGATTATTTCCAAGTATGCACTTAATTTGAAATCTGGTATTTCTGCTTACAGCCAACACCTCATGAGATGTTATATGTAGCAGGGTAGGGAAAATTACTATCTGGTGTTTCGACCTACAGTCAACACCTCATGAGATGTTGTATGTAGCAGGATGGGGAAAATTATCTTTTTGTTCTTTGGTGTTACTGATTTTGTTCATTGACCTACATGTTCTGGGTAATCTGTGTCATTGATCTTAGTATAGTCAGTCAGTTTTTCCCTTGATCAGAAGATCCATTAAACAGCAAAAGAAAACTGAAAACAAAATTCTGCAGATTTTCTTAAGGAATTGTTTAACAATGGGAATGTTCCAGTGGGAAGATGTGAGTGGCTTCTCAGAAAATGAGATTAATTAGATCCCTAATTGTTTTAGAGCCCTTTCTGTGGAGGTTTTTTTATTTTTTTTATTAGCCTCAAACGAAACAACAGGTAAACTGGAGCCTGGTTTGGAATAAGCCAAAGATAATTCTGCTTTCCTTAGATTATTTTCTCAGGCAACTTTCTGCTTTTTCATGATGTACTTCAAGCATCCAGGATTTGCTAAGCTCTTACAGGTTGCTTTCACTTTTATTGGGGGAATCTGGCAGAAAAATTACTTGGTCAAGTTAAAGAAAAATTAGAATGTGTTCTAATAATTTCTCCTGCTGATATCTGTGCTGCATTGCACTGTATAGTTACCACATGTCATTTAAGTGCAGGTATGAACCTCAAAGGAGTGGACTTAAAAACATTCTCCTTTTCAGTATTGCTCATCATTTGCAGAAAAATCTTTTTCTTTGGCCTGGTGTCCATTTGCAAAATTAAGCTTCTAGGGGTGGTAACTGATACTACCTAGTTCCAGAAATACTGTTGTAAATCATCCTTTGTGTGATTTTGCTTTGCCAAGTGGAAGGAACAGATCCAGGAGTTTGTTAGAAGTCAGTTGCGTGATCTGATGCAAGTTTTGAGTTGAAGTTAGAGTTACGTTTCATGAGCGTGACAGATGTCATTTCTTGTTTGTTTGCTTGGCTCATTTTTGCCGCCTTTGTGGTGCCCCAAGCCATTCAAAGCTTTGGGTATGAATTTTTCACATGAGTGTGTTGCATTATACATGAAATTAATGGCAGAGGTAAGATTATATCTTAACAAATGACCTGAGGCTTCTCCCAAATTCAACTTCTTAACAATTCAGATAATACAAGATCTCTAATACAAAGTGGGTAAATTTGCATTGAGAGCTGTGATTTCCTGGACACAAAAACATTTGGGTTTTTTGTCACCATTGGATTTAACTGGCTTAACCTCTTGATTTTTTTTGTTCCCCTTTGATCATTTAAAAGGAAATGGAAGCCTCCAGTAGGTCAGCAGAAATAGTGTGTTTAGGGGTTTTTTTTAGCTCAGTATGGATGCAAAATGTGGAAGCCCTTCTCTGAGACAAAATTCGGCCAAGCATTCAATCAGCGTGTTTAATGCAGAACCGGTGGGTAGCCCGCTTGTGGCTAGTGGTAATTTTCCTCCTAAACGCCGAGCATGTAATGAATGCTTGGCTGAACTGAGTGCTTTGTTTCTTACTAAATGATAATGCTGTCATTTGAAGAGTGGTTTCTAGTTAAGTACTATTTATGTAGCTGCATGAGAGTTGTCTGTGTGTATTGAAGCTCTATATGAACAGACTGTATAAGAAGCTGCTTCCATATTTTGTGTTTCTTTTTAAAAACTCCCACAGAGCCTAATGAACACGAACAAAGAAGAAATGCGCGAGCTTGCAGCCCTGTTTTATTCTGTAGTGCTGTCTACCATGTCTGGAGATGAGCTTAGGGCCTCCCTGGAGCAGCTGATCAAGATGACAAAAGACAACCATGTAACTACCTTCCTTTGTCTGCTTCTTGTTTTTTCTCGTGTCATGTAACTGATAGGAAATCTGAATCTCACAGTGTGCCCAGGATGTATTGGCCTTAATTTGAGTGTAAAATTAACTAGCTGACTTCCAGTTGGACGGTGAGAAGAGGTTTTTTTTTGTAGGTGAGTGCAACAGATCTTTAAATAAATTAATCCCCGAAGCTGTTGTTAAGGTCAGTAGGAGGGTTTCCTGGAGGCACTTCCTGAGCAAAGCCAGTACCGTCACATATTTAACGAGTTTGAGCCAGCTTGTCCAATTGAGTGGTAATGGATCACACTACCTACCTCAGTTTACTAATTCCTTATTTGTAAGCGACTACAGGTACTCGCAGAACTAAGAAAATGTTTAACTTGTTAAATGTTTAACTTCCCCTCCCCTCCTGAGCCACAGCAGCCTCCTGGCTCCCCATCACCTCGGGGTCTTGTCCCGCCAGCAGCCTTTGCCAAGTGAGGGCTGGCTTCTTCCCTCCCACCCCACACGGACTGCTGAGCAGCCCTCCGCCGGCTGTATCGCTACACAGTGGGTTTGCCTGCTTTCCCTTCTCCCGCAGCTCCTTTGCCCTCCCGTTATCCTTATCTCTGCATTTTGCCACTACGACCATGGAGAAGAAGTCCTGTTTCTGTGCTGGTGTGTCTTGAATCCTGAAAGGGAGGGAAAGTAGTAGCATTTTTAGGTTATATTCCCCCAAGATGTTTTTATATCAGTCTCTGAAGGACTTAATGGGCCACCGTTTTACATTGCAAATGCTGACAAGAAGTGCTGATTGCTTTATGCCGTACTTAACAAACACAATTTATTTTGAATCTGTGAAAGCTGTGTCTGTGAGCCAAAGCCATGTCATCACTCAGTTTTACATAGAGTGCAGCTTCTGTGGTCACAAAGCCAGCACAGACAGGTCCCAGCCCCCCAGTGCTGCTTTCTCCCCAGTCACCCGTGAAGCCAAGGTTGACCTTTCGCAGAACCTGGCTGAAAATAAAGAGGGATGTGAACCAGGAAAAAAAAAAAGCAGGGTGTTCCCATGCATTTTTCAGTTTGAGTCAGTTAGAGTTCTGGTTCACTGCGAATGTACAAAACCAGTTGAATCAGTACAGCTAGCGGTGGTGGTGATCTCTAGTGGCTCAGTAAGGACTGCAGTGTAAATGGATAGTTGAAGTGGAGAGGGGGGGGAAGGACCCATGTTCAACTGGCTTTGCTGCTGTGAGACCACAACAAGGAGCAGTCCCTGGAGGCCAAGCAAGGTGGAGGATCCCATCCTGGCAGCACAGTTGCACTGATGCAACTTTTTCCAAGGTTGTGATAAAAACCAGATATATGTACTAATCTGAGTTTAACCCCCTGCCCCCTTCCCTTTTTCTTTTTTTTAATTAAGGTAGCATTTAAGTCTCACAGCCTTATTTCTGCACAAAATCCTTTTGTTAGAATTTACCTGTGGGAATGAGCACTGTCGTTAGATAGTCTCAGCCGCTAGTCAGCATTGGATAAATTAATGTTCTTGACATTTAATTGTAATAATTAGTGTTCACAGTCTGTGGCCTACTGAACTGTGTAGAGGCAGTGCCTTCTGTGTTTGTAGCCAAGTGTGTTCTCATTCTTAGCAATGCAAATCTAGAGTAATTCCCCTTTACTGCTCTTTACCGAAGAGTACATTTTGTCTCCTTAATCTGAGTATGCCCAGTTTTTAAGCAGACACAGCATAGTATTATCTTAGTTCACCTTCATAAGTCTGTTACTTACAAATCAGATGAGTTGGATTTTTTTAAATATTTTTTTTGCCTAGCTACCAAGGGGTAGACTTCAGGAATGTGAGTGCTGGTGATAAGTTCTTAATCTGTCCTCCTAAGCCTCTTCTAAGTTTGTTAATTTATCTTAAATGACTCCATCCATCAGAGAGCAGTAACAATATCAGACTCTCTGTTGTTGCATTATGTGTTAGAACTGTGTGTTCTTCAGGGTCCCTTCTCATCTGGCTTGTCCATATGTGTTTTTAAATCAGTGCTTTGTGCAAAGTGTTAGTTACTTTGAAAATGAGATTTTCTGCACTGTTGGTGTTGTCTGTAGAGCCCGGAGGTCCAACACGGATCCTTGTTGGCTTTGGGATTTACAGTAGGAAGGTACTTGGCCAAAGGGAAGATCAGAACAATGGAGCTACATGACACAGAACAGCCAAACACTGAAGTCATGCCGGAACAAGAACAGCTCATAAAGTCGACGACAGAGACAATAGGTAACTTCCTGCCTCAGACTTTGCTGCATGTAACAGTTGTTTTTTCAACCACCCCAGGCTAAGGACTTTTCTAAGATATTCAGGCCCTAGATACTGTAATCTTGAGTTCACTTTCTGTGATAGAATTTACAGCCTCTAAAAATGTCATCTGATTAGATGCATGGACGTAACCCTTTTCAACAAGAATTAGGTGGACTCTTAGCTCGTAGACCAACATAGCACAATTGGGAGCAGCGCCACTGCCTACAGTCCTCTCAGTGTCTCCTTTCACTTTGATTTTGTTCTAGCGTAACGCTTCCTACCAGCTGTAGAGGACATAAATGCTTTGCTTCTTGCATGGTTAAAATATAAGTGCCTGCCTGCCCACTGCTAAATAATAATACAAAATCCAAATATCCTGTTTTACTTTTTCCTGTAGGTTCTTTTCTGGACAGCACCTTTCCCTTCCTCGTGGTGGCTGCTTGTACGGCTCTTGGGGAGATTGGCAGGAATGGCCCCTTGCCAATCCCCAACGAAGGAACAGGATTTACAAAGCTGCAACTTGTTGAAAGCTTATTGGCCCGAATCCCTTCGAGCAAGGAAACAAATAAGGCAAGATTTTGTAGTGTTGTTATGATCCTTGTTCATTTCTGGAATACTCCGTCCCCATGTTTATGTATTACCTGCCAAACTCAGCCTCAGTTTTTAAAGCAATTAGGCTTATAATTGGCTTTAGTGAGTCAGAATTAGGCTAAGGGTTTTTCCAGTGTTGTCTAGAAGTTGATCGATTGTGCTTTCTATAGTCATAAGTAGGAGCTTAAGGGATGAAAACTATGAATGGTCATAATTTTAATTCAAGTATCTTCTTTTACCTGGAAACAATCCTCAAAGGTAACAGGACAATTGTTTTCATCTGTGTTTTGGAAGAGAGGTGTACCGATTCATCTAGTAAGTCACTTGCATGTCTAACTTCAGGTACCTTAAGTGAAACATCAGCAAGGTTGAGAAAGAGTGGGTTTAACGTGTATCTTCTGGACTTACGGGAGGGTTATGTGATGGTGTTGGTTTTTTGTTTGTATTTAAGATGAAGGAACGAGCAATACAAACATTAGGTTACTTCCCAGTGGGAGATGAAGATTTTCCCCACCAGAAGCTACTGTTGCAGGGGTTAATGGATTCTGTGGAGGTAAGGCACTATCAATGTATAATTCTTTATACTGCGGTGAGTATTTCTGTTTGAATGCTTTTTATACCTCTAGAGCCAAGTTTACAAGGGGAGATGTCTTTTTGTAATAGTGCCTCTGGGTTTTTTAAAACTGCCTTGAAATAGAGAGCAGAGGTGGGTTTGAGGCTTGTAAAATGTTTTATGCCACAGTTTAAAAACTTGCCAGTCAAGGTCTCTGCCCCAGTCTCTCAGACGAATACGTGTTCCCCTTCAGAAGGACTGTCTCTATGTGTAAAATCTTAAGAGCTTACGGTAATGAAGCCATAGGTCTGTACTTTGGCCTTCAAAAGTACCGTAAAAGATAATATAGATACACCTTCTTTTTCATCTGAACTACATCAGCTGATGTAACTCACTTGAATTAGAAGCTTTGTTTATAGGAATATATCTATCTGTTGTCAGCCTAAATGCATGTGTAGTGCACCGCATTCTTTTGCAGTACTTTAGAGCTGCTATACGTATTGCAATATGCCAGACAGCACAATTAAATAATTTTTAGTGTTCTTCATTTACAGCTTGTTTTACCTTTCTTCCTTGTTCATACTGACAGAAGATTCAGCATTATAGAAGCAGCTATTGAGTATCAGACAGGCTGGCTTTGCTGAGTACTCCAATCTGATGTGATCAAACAAGCAAGAATAGTAACAACATTGTGTACACAAACATAAAATGATGTTTCTAAGTGCCATGTTTATCTCCTGTAACTGCTTAGGGTCATTACAACTTTCTTTATAAAATATGTACTTGAAAAAGCTGATTTATCTTAGATTGCAGGAAGCTAAGGGCTTACTTCTCCAAATGCCTAAGCATTTTGTGCTTCCAGAGAGTAAGGAAAGCAATCTAGAAGGTACTCAGCAGGCATGGAAATCAGTTCTTATGACTCAAGATTCATCATAAATAATGATGACAAAGTAGCAGAGTTCTGCACATTCTGTTCCTGAGGGGTTAGAGAATTGTGGAAAGAGGGCAGAGAAGCAAAGCAAAGCATTGTCTGAATTCTTTTAATGTGAAAAAAAAAAATTGTATCTCTTAGAGATGATCAACTTCTGGATGGAATTAACAGGAGAATCTTTTACTACCGCATACTATAAAAAAGCCACAGTAATTTTCGTAAATGACAGGCAGTCTTGTTCTGACTTTGCTTTATTTTCATCCTGTCTATCCAATTCTTTCTGTTCACTGAGTTGAACTTCTGCAGAGACTAGCAAATGCTTTGTAGGAGGCACACTTTAAAAATAAGTGTGGAAATTTTAGCTGTTACCATTCGTTTTGGAGAGTTTGACATCCTCTCAGTTTCAGTGGGTCTGAGGTGCCACATAGCCTCAGATGCTCACCAAAAGAGTGATCTTACTGCAAATTGGTGCTGAGAATTGGGGTTGGGAGAGGGACTGTGGTTTTGTGGAATAAGTGCCAAAAGTTTTGGTGTGTGTTTAATTAGTACTGTCAATGAGGCTCTGTTGTGTTTTTCAGGCCAAACAAATAGAACTGCAGTTCACCGTTGGTGAAGCTATTACCAGTGCTGCTGTAGGAACCAGCTCGGTGGCTGCACGTGATGCGTGGACAGTCACAGAGGAGGAATATATCCCTCCTTCAGGTAGGCATTTCTAATACAGGGGCTGGGGTGGGGAATGTAAAATCTCACAGTTCTGGATTAACACTGGGCTCCATAACTTTTTTTTCTGTGATGTTTGATTTATAACAGTAGAAGTAAGAGCCATTTTGTGTTTGTTGATGCACTGCTCAGTGTTCTGCAATGCTGGATTACATGCAGGTCGTTCACCTCTTCAAGCCCATCTGCTCAGAGGGTAGAAGACTTTACTTTATGTGCTGTTTAAATAGCTTCTTGATGAAATCTAATTAGTTGCCACTTGGCACTGCATTTGTTCTAGTTCCTTCATTTTGGTCTGCCGTGTTGCATTAGTTCCAGCTTTAACATACACAAACATTTTAAAACAGCATTTTGAAGCCTGCACTGGAAAGTAGGGTTAGAAAATTAAACTGCAAGTCTTTTTCCAACAACTTGGAGTGATATGATTAAGTGACACTTAGATGCAGTAAATGCAGAAATTTTATTTAAGGACTAAGATTCTGTACCCATTGAAATACAAGCATGACAGAATGCTGACTTCACAACAGGTAGCTGTAAATAGCAGCCTCAGACCTGCAAACAGATATTTTAATGTTGTGAGAGTGGTCTTCTTAGACCTCAAGTGTACGCAAAGCTGAGCATGTGCAGAACGGGATAGAAACCAAACCCTGCCATTGCTCTAGAAATTTTGAGTCCTAACAAAAAAAAAGTAGTATGCATCTTATGCAGTATGAGTGGTACTTCTTCTTGGCCACAGGCTCTGAAACACTTTCATGAAGGGTTAGGAGGACTCTATTCAATGTTTCTATTAAGAGAAATACTTTCCCAGTGACTCCAGTGAAGGCTTTTCCTGGATAAGCAGAGATTAAGGTGTCACCTGAGTACTCATGGGCTGGTAGGTTTCTTATTGCTGCTGCACATTATACTGAAATTAAAAATGGGTGTGACCCATTCTCAAAGCTCCCCTCCACCTTTCTGTCTTTCATATAGATTTGAAAGTGAATGATGTGGTTCCCTGGGTCCTAGACCTTGTTTTGAACAAGCACGTTATCAGCCCCAACCCACACGTTAGGCAGGCAGCTTGCATCTGGCTTCTATCAATGGTGAAGAAGCTGAGCACACACAAAGCAATCAAGGTAAGAAATATACCCTTTCCTAACACTGGCTCCTTGTCCCTATTTTTGCTTCTCACATCCTTTCTGTCCCTTCCTTCCCCTTCACTCCCATTGCCTCTTTTCCCCCAGTGCTGCTGCAGTCCTTACTGAGGTCTTTTTGAGACATGGCTTATCTTTTGTTACTAGGGTAACGTACTAACTGGCAGGTGAACGAGGCTGTTTGGCACTTTTGTAAACATCTGACTTGCAATCAAGTCAGAGTGAGTTTAGTGTAAATAGCTGTTGAAAGATGAAGGAGCAGTACATCTTCTCTTGGGAAGAAGAGGTTGGTGTCTGTATAGTTTTTAGGATTTATTTTTGGAAAATATTAAAAGGAGGTCTAGGAGGGGAAGAAGGGGGAGAACTAGGGGGAATTCCTGGAGTCATTTGTTTCACAGGATTTATCACAAGTAGGAGTAGTTATGATGTGCTTCATGTACTGTGTATTTTTGGTGCACTTTGATGAAAACCTTGTATTTAGGGTGCTTGTCTGTAATGAGAGAATGTGAAAGGTCCTATACAAGGACTTAATAAAGCGTTCCCAACCAAAATGTCCTCTTTCTGCATAGAGGTACTATAGACTGTGATGGGACCATGTAACCATTTTGTGCTCTCCAGGTAATGATAAAGAGCTTTGGGACAATAGGTGCTTTGCAAATAYAAGCTGTTACATGTAAAACCTTGCCGCATACTACACTCGTCTGAACAGTGGATCTTGTGAGAGATGGCAAAATCCGCTCGTTTGGGGATGAAGAAAAGACGTCCTTGCACAGAGGATAGCCCCATCTGGCTGCAAGCCAGATTAATGATGCATTACTACCATGTATTAGACAAGGAACATAAAATATGTGGTTTACTAGTGGCATGGTAGCTGTAAAAAGGTGCTGGACAAATAACTGTTATCTTCTGTGAATGTCAGTCAGGCTGCTGCTTACCTGTCTGGAAAGAAGGGCAGTTCTTGTTGTAGGTGTAGCTCAAATGGGCAGCTCCATTGACACAGTAGCCTCTGTTTTCTGTTAGGAACTTGCCTTGAGACTAGACAAAGGACACAAAACCTGAGATAAAAATAATGTCCTTTTTTTTCATCTTACAGTCTCATCTCAAGGATATTCAAAGTGCATTTGTTTCAATTCTGTCAGATAGTGATGGTAAGTACTATCACATCTTAAGAGTTTTGTCTTTCGGTGGGCTTTTAACAGAACAGGCAGAAAGTCACCTACACCCTCTCTGTCAGTCAGCATTGAAAGGTGACTGTAGAAACATCCCATTTCTGATGTAATAGGAATGATTTCTTTTCTAGGCGTTGCATGTAGAGATAAGAAGCCCACCTTTTTTCTGTGCTTTGCTAACCAAGCACAAATCTTTTTCTGCGTTTGCCCCTTCAGACTGTAATAACAGAAACTGTTCAGTGGTTCTAACTCTGCTCTGCTTTGGGCATGAGCATATCACAGAGTTTTGCACGGACAGGAACTCTAAGCCCTCTTTAAGCTAGCAGATTTTGGCTTATAGGTCTACCCATGGCAGCTAGTGGAAAGAGTGGCATCCGACAGCTGATCCAAAGCTCACTGAAGTTGAAGAGAGTATTACTGTTAACTTTGCTGGACTTCAGGGGCCAGCAGTGTGTCAGAATACTTACAGGTCTTGGAACTCTCTCTGCTATTTCAAAACCTGCAGTGGCAATATTAACATGAAGATGTCACCTTATTTCACGGGGGGGTATGCCTTCAGAACGAATTGCTGCTTCAGAATGCAAAGCTGATGTCTTGCCAGGCTAGATGTGCTCTAAAATGGAGAGCTGTGAACTGCAGCACAGAGCTCCAGTTGCTAGATCATGATTTTGGTTGAATCTTGTTTTTGAAATTTGTGTATTACTTAATTACATGCTTATCTTTAATTTTACTTTGTAAAATCTCTTACAGAGCTTAGTCAAGATGTTGCTTCAAAAGGTCTTGGGCTGATATATGAACTGGGAAGTGAACAAGATCAGCAAGAGCTAGTCACCACACTTGTTGATACCCTTATGACTGGGAAAAGGTACGGTAAGCTCAGAACACAATGAGAGAGTACTCTGAGCTATGTGTCTGATGGGAACAAAAATGTGCCTCTCTTGTGTGTGGAAGGAGATGTTTTGTGGCCAAGGGCAAGCCAATATGCATATATTGCCAGTGGGTCAAACTGGGACATTTCTTAATCCGGCTTAGAGTTTGTTGTGACTGAAGTTGTTCCGGTTTTGTTCCATTCAACAAAGCTTCAAAATAATTATTCAGTCTTGATTCAAGCAGTTCAAATCAGTTGGGGTTTGGTTAGATTTCCTACTTGCTGCATTGTGTAATTACAAAGGACAATGACCTCTTGCAGCAACTCTGAACAATGTGAATGTTGCAGAAGTGGGGACTTGCTTGTGCTTGAAATGTACCTTTTGCTGAGAAAATGTTGTTAATGGTCACTTGTCAGCTTTAGTGCAAAAAATGCTGGTCTTACAGGACCCCTGGCTAATAATCATGTCGGTCAGTGCTGGAAATGCTCTTCAACAGCCTACTCCTGTCTAACCTGGTGTGGGTGTGGCCACATATATTTGTAAATAACAAAAACCTAGGCTGGGAATCCAGTGGTGGTAAACAGGAAGAGATTAGATGAAATTGGATTTTTTCATTTTGAAGTAGAGACTTACTGTCCATTATATGGCTTGTGTCTGGGCAGAAATAAAAAAACATCATTCAGTGTTTTGATTTTTTACTTTCTGACTACACAGCAAAACCCTCTCTGTCTGCAGCGTCTCCTTAACATTACACAGTACAGGTTAATGAGATTCCTTGGAGTGTGTGTGGCTTTGCACACCTGTATGTTTTTTGTGGGATTGGAACAAAAAGAATGGGAAGTTACTGAGTTAATAAAGCAAAACAAATTAACTTGTTCTGTAGTGTCCAGTCCATTCAAGGGTGGAGTTTAGTAAAGCTAATACTGGACCTCTTTTCTACCAGAGCCAAACATGAGATGACTGGAGAAACTGTGGTGTTCCAGGGTGGCCTGAGCAAAACCCCAGATGGGTAAGTTTACTGACAGTCTCAATGACAGGCACACAATCAATGCTGAAACAGTATTCCCTTGCTTATAAATCTGCTTCCTGAGCATTTTGTTCCTTCTTGTTCTGGAAGTTACCATAACGATTTTCTTGTAATACAGATAGGGTATTCACTTCTGTCTGCTTTAGGCTGTGATTTGACTGTAACTTTAGCTATTACGGCATTTGTGTAGCTAAAAATATTGACACTGATTTCACTTCTGATTTCCAAAGTCAAGGTCTTTCTACTTACAAGGAGCTTTGTTCACTGGCTAGTGATCTCAATCAACCAGACCTGGTGTACAAATTCATGAATCTGGCCAACCATCATGCCATGTGGAATTCTCGGAAGGTAATTTGCTGCTTTTGTACCACTTCCACTCCCACTGTGAACTCTGGAAACAATAACTGCATTTCTCTAGCTCTGGTTGTACGATCTAAGGATAACTGCACGTGGAGGCCATTTGTTGATGCTTTGATGTCAGGCCCAATGCAAATTTACCAGCCTGAGAAACAAATTTAGGATTACTTGAAATTCTTACACAAAACATTGGTATCACAGGGTTCATATCATCCTACATTCCCCTCTGAATCAACTGTGATCCTTTCCTTTTACTTCTGAGTGTGCTTAGAGGCCAGGTGTTGATGTGTTCAAACAGTGATATAATATTTTCAAAACTGGATGAATTTTCAGATGCCAGAGAAAGTGATCTTTGTTACCTAAAAAGGCAGAGCAAAAAGTATTCAGCAACAAGTTGCTAAAAAGCCAGTTGACAATACACCAGTTTAATCACTGTTGTCAAAAGTATCCTTTCTTAACTCAAGTCGATATTTTAAAACTACTGGAACCTTTAGCAAAGTGAAAATACTATTGGATCCACTTCCTCAAAAAAAAAGTAGCATAATAAATTTTAAGATTTAAGTTTACATTTCCGAGCTTTAATTTGGGGACTTTTTCACTGGCTTTACATAAGCATGGAAGAACTTGTTTTGTCCCTGGGAGTGGGCGGAGCACCTTTCGTGTGCTTTCATGCAGAAGACGCAAGTAGCTGCATCTTCTCTATTGCACCTTTCGTGCTCTTTCATGCTTGCAGAGGTTTTGAGTCTTTGGCAACACCACTTAGTGCAAAAACCAAGCCCCAGCATTAACTTTCATCCTGAGTTTGACAAGTCAGCACGTCCTTCAAGATTTCCCTCTCTTTGCCCTGGGACTTCAGAAGCACAGGAGCTTCTGAAGTTAGGTTCCTGACCCTTGTGGAGTTTCATCAGCCAGGATGAGTCAAGAAAATCTACTCAGCAACTGTAGCTTGAGCTTTGGCATTTGAGGAAATTGCAGAATCGTTTAAGTTGAAGGGGACACCTGGAAGTCTGTGCTCCAAACCTCCACACAAAAGCTAGGCAGAGCAAGCTGTTCAGGGCCTTGCAGATGATGCCTCCCTTTACCTTATGCTTTCTGCAGCCTCTTGCTCCTCACAGCAGTGGTCTTAACTGAGAGTTTGTCTTTATTACTCTTCCTTTTCTAGACCAACCCAGGCAGCACATCTTGTCCTGTGAGATCCCTAGCATGGGGTTTTGAGAGGCAGCTTTTGACACTGCAAGTCAGGAAACATGAAGTCATTAGAGGCAGTCACTGCGCTGCCTGTATTGAGCAATTTCTTTGTGGCCTCTCCTGCCAAATCCCATGGGACTTCATGGGTGAGCAGCAGTTCCACTGTGTTAGAATTGAGAGTGGAATTAACAGTGTTGGAGAAAGAAAATAATATAGAACAATACTTGAGTTTAAAGTAAATACGGACAGATGCAAAATGATAATCCCCAGAAATTCAGCTTGTAGAGCTAAGGTAGAGTTGTTTTGTTTTTGGTTTTTCAGTTCCTAAGTTATTCTAGTTTTTCTAAATGCAGCAGAGTTGTAGGGAAGCTGTGGCCCACCCTCACCTGTTTTTCTGAGGAAGGATCTCTTTTGGAAGAACATGCTCAAATCTTCATAGTTTTAATTCTCCACGACCACTTTTGCAAAGGGGGTCAATCGGTATATTGAAATGAAGGTTGGAGAAAAGGAATTTTTGAAGTAGTATGTTGTCTGCTGAGTGTGATTGTATGCTTGAGATCAGTGTGGTACTGTAGCACTGATGGGGGCCTAATTCTGGTACCATTCTAGTCCTTTTGATTTGGTCTAAATCTAAACTCTGTCAGTCAACTTTGTCACTGACTGTGGTGTGCCCAGGAACAATAATTGAGTGAGTGAGCAGATTTTTTCAACAAATACTCTTTTGTCATCATTTCAGGGAGCAGCTTTTGGTTTCAATGTGATAGCTGCCAAGGCTGGAGAGCAGCTGGCTCCATTTTTGCCCCAGCTTCTTCCCCGGCTCTACCGTTACCAGTTTGACCCCAACCTGGGCATTCGACAGGCAATGACCAGCATTTGGAATGCCTTGGTCACCGATAAGTCAATGGTAAGTGAGCAGCAAAGTGCAGAGTGGTGGGTTTGCTGCTAGCCAGCAGCATCTCAGCGATCCTCATGGGACAGTTACATCTTGTGAAAGGAGGGACTGTGCAGAAAGGGGTGAGGTACTGTGCTGCAGAGACGAAGGTGCTTGAATCCATGGATGAGCTCGAGGATGCGCAGAGGTTTTGCACTGCCTCTTACATACGAAAGGCTATTGCAGACCTTGTTTGTGCAGCCAGCGTTAAAGTTTATGATTTAATTTACTTAAAAGGGTCTTTCCACACTTCGATGTTGCTTTGATATTGCTTATTAGAAGCTCTTCAAGAATTCTTATGGCCTAAGATGCCTTTCCTAGAGCAAGAGCATCTAAATATGGTTCCTCAGTTTTTAAGTGGGAGGAAGCCCATGGGAAGTTTGAGGATAACTCCTCCTGAACAAGTTTCAGGAAAAAGTGATTTTCGTGACATGCCCTTGCTCTGGCTCTGAAAGGCCTGGAGTTGGGTTTGCAAATCTTTTCTCCTAGCGAAGCTGATCTTAGTGTGAAGTCATTCGCTCTGATCCCTCATCAAAGTGCAACTGCTTCTCCTGTAAATACGTGTTTGGTGCTGCATCTAAACAGTTCGGTTGATAAAGGACTGAAGGACTTTCCTCTGTTCTTGTTGTCTCTGTCACAGCATTAAGCCCTGAAGCAGTGCAGAGAAAGGCATGTCTAAAGCAAAGTCAGAGTAAGTTTGTGTGGGGTCAGCTCTGGCAAGAATTAGTTCATCTGCTGTGGCTGAAAGCAGGTTGTATTGTCCAAAATGACCTTTTTTTTTTTCCAGAATACAGGACAAGGATGCATGGTCCGTGCTTGTTTCATGATTTTTCCTTTTTTTAATAATAGGTTGATAAGTACATGAAGGAAATTCTGGAGGACTTGATCGGTAATCTAACCAGCAGTCTGTGGAGGATCAGGGAATCCAGGTATTCCTAGGAAAAGTAACAGATTTTTATTGGAACTCTCTTTTCTCTTTTTCGCCATAAACTTGTTAATCTGAAGAAGCTGAGGGGAGAAAGAGCACACGTGCTTTCATCAGGACAGAGTCCAGTCTTGTAGTCTGCACTTGAAATGTGATACAATCTTGAAGCTATTTGCTTCACTGAGCCTGAAATTTTTTATTGCATGTAGCTTAAGCATGATACTAAACAACGTTCTCTGAAGGAAGAGTTTTCTGGTCACAAAGTTCTTGCCTACTCTTGGACCTGAAATACTGCTTAATGTTAGAAAATCTTTGCAGTCTGGCTATATACGTACTTGGCAGCAGGTTGCCAGTCGGTATAGCATTTATAATAAACTTCTTTTTGTTTATAATGGTTTGTATTTATGCTGTATTGAAAACTTCCATTTTAATTTCAATTGCAAACTTTAGAGCATTTTGTTTTGTTCTTATCCTATACTTACAGAAAAAAAATCTGAAACAATTTTGCAGCTGGAATGTTTGCAGTAGCAATTTTCATGACAGCAGCCTTTCTCACTTTCAGATTTCACCTGACTGGCTGAACATCTTTTTCTCTGCTAAAGGAGACGTTTTTGTGACAGAGTAGGTTTAGGGTTTGGGGAAAATAAGGAATTTGAACCAGTTCTCAGTTTTTTTAACCATTTACTTACATTTAGAAACATATCTGTATATACACCTGTATCAAATAAGTACACCATGTGAAGGAAATAAAATTTCTTGTTTGCAGCTGTCTGGCACTGAATGACTTACTAAGAGGAAGACCTTTGGATGACATTATAGACAAGCTTCCAGAGATCTGGGAAATCCTATTCAGAGTGCAAGATGACATTAAGGTAATGGCACTGATAATTGAACAGGCATCTTCAATAGAAAGTACAGTGACAAGCTCTGAGATGTTTAAAGAGAGATTCTCTGAGAAGCCAAGTTGAAGCCAATGGGAGTTTTGGGTATTAAGCAGACTAGAAATTCAGGCCCCTTGCAATTAAAATTTCCATGCCACCCTGGAAATTCTTTGTGTACGTTTCTCATGTTTTTAAGTGTCAGTTTTCATTCCTATTGTGCTTATCCTTGATGGGTCGGCATTTTTCCTGGATATAAAAGAATTCCTAAGTATTTGCTTAACTCTGAAGTATAGAAGCATTTATTTTGGGCTGCTAGAGTGCTTAAATGACTTATATATATGAAGTCAGAGTCCTCGGGTCCTTCCAGGATTGAGCTGTGTTCTCTCTGGATCCAGACTTCTCTGCTCAAGCTTAAACAAGGCTGAGCTGTTTACCAAAGTGTACTGTGTACTGGGAAGTTGCTTCCATACTAGCAGATTTAGTGTGTTCAGAAATGTTCCTGGGCACTGAAACCAACTGAGCAGTTTTGCCTCAGTGCTAATGAGCTATATTAGGCTCCAGAATAGAGCAACTGCCTGCAAACTGCTTTTGGGAAGGGTAATACAAATAAAGTTAAAGAGTCTAATTGGTGGTGGTGTCACATGCCACCAGAGCTGCAGTAATTTTATTGTTTGCTTTTAGTCCATCTTCCTCTAATCCTAGACATTCAGTTGAGTAAAGCATCACTAAGCAACAAGCATTATATTGAGGAGGGGGTAAAGCATACCCAAAGCACTATATACTTCTTTTTGCAGTAGAAGGTTCTGTTGGTTTTTGGGGATTTGGTTTTGGGTTTTATTGTTTGCTTGGCATTTTTTTGTTTTGTGGGTTTTTTTGTTTTGAAAAGGACAACCAATAAAATAATATCACAGAGACAAATGTGAACAGAAGCACAGAGAACCTGCCGGTGTTTTGTTTTAACAAGGCAGGATTGTTAATGTATTTGTCATTGAGTAGATCAGATACTCAGACGGACCAAAGCCAAAATTTCCTTGAAAGATACTATATTAATAGCCATGAATACAGCCTTGTCAGTACTACTGTTATACTTATCAATTAATATGAATCATTCTATAGAAGATTTTAAAATAGTAACAATGGATTCTTGACTTCTTTTTTAGGAGACTGTGCGAAAGGCAGCAGAACTAGCCCTAAAAACTTTAAGCAAGGTAAAACTCTAATTTCGTCATTTGCACATGGAGACGTGTATGGTTTTGATGTCAGGTAATCATTCAGTATCGTATCTGCAGAAGTGACCTGTTTACCATAGACTGTTGTCTTGAAAAGATCTTTAGTATAAGGTGCAGTTGTGATAAACAGAACARCCCCCTAGAAAGCAATCATAATAAGCCTGACCATATACTCTCCTGTACTTTTGTTGATACTGGTGAGTTCTGCTGCTTGAGGATAATGCAATGTTAAGTTCTATACAACCAAAGGAGGGATATAATGAACTGTTTTTTTTCCTCTGATGTCCTTTTTTTCTCCACTTGGGGGTGGGATTTAAGGAAGCTTCCTGTAACTTCAACAGTTGACCAAGCCCAGCTGATCTAGTTGACCAAGCTGAGTGGAACCTCACTGATGTGAAACAAAGTAATCCAGTCTGAACTTCACTCTCTGGTGCTGTTACTGACACAAGATTTTTTGGGTGTAGTACACATACCACTTAATATTTTGTTTGGTATTCCTCTAAAAAAGTCACATCAATGGAAATGGAAACGGATCTTAAGAGCTGTGTTTGAAATCACAAACTTCACAATGCATGCAGCGTGACATTTCAATGGCACAAGTGGTGGTCTGGTCTGCAGTTGCAGAATCTGTTCCGATCTGGGACTTGCTGCTCTGCGTCGTGGAATGGTTGAATCCATGTGGCTGAAATAGGCTGTCCCTCAGCTGAGAGGTCATTTGGTCCATCTCTTCATCCCAATACAGATCAAGGCCTGCTAGGCTCTGAATTTGACTTTTCTGGAAGCTGACCATAGCTGAAACTCCTTCTAAGGATGTGACTTAGGGCTTAAGTACCTCCTGGAGAGGAGAATGAAGGTGTAACAGAGCCTGGGTTTGGCTGTGAGCAGTTGCTCTAGTTGCTGTTGGCTGCTTCTCTCTGATAGAGAAGGTGCTTTAATGGAGATTTGTACATGCTTTCATCATTGATTCTCACCTGTCCCCAGGTCTGTGTGAAAATGTGTGATCCCTCTAAAGGAGCAGCTGGTCAGAAGAYGATAACTGTGCTGCTTCCTTGCCTCCTAGACAAAGGAATAGTAAGCACAGTTGCTGAAGTCCGATCTCTCAGGTTAGTTTTGCATCATGTAAGTTCCCTGGGAGTCGGGTCATGATTTGTCCCAAGGAGACCCAGCTTATTCACCTGAGTTGCAGAATGTTCTCTGTGTTTGAAGTGACAATTTTCTCCCCAGAACATCTGAGTCCTCAGCTTCCTGCTGAGTCCTTTGAACTCACTGAGTTCAAACAGCAGCCCCAGGAACTCTACCTCTATTTTGGGAGTATCTGGCTTCTCTGCAAATGCCCAGATTCAGTTTCCAGCAGGAAGTTCTTTTCTCCCTGTACAACTGGCAAACTGACCTGCAAGCAGTTTGCTGCACTTGAGGCTGCCCTTCAGGACTGGCATCTCTCTTCTGCTTGTAAACAAAAAATCCCATGGTAGTGTCGTGGTTTAAGCCCAGCCGGCAACTAAGCCCCACACAGCCGCTCACTCACTCTCCCCCGGGTGGGACGGGGGAGAGAATCGGAAGGGTAAAAGTGAGAAAACTCGTGGGTTGAGATAAAGACAGTTTAATAGGGAAAGCAAAAGCCACGCACRCAAGCAAAGCAAAACAAGGAATTCCTTCACTGCTTCCCATGGGCAGGCAGGTGTTGAGCCATCTCCAGGAAAGCAGGGCTCCATCACGCATAAC
>JASVER010000100.1:2094929-2111152 GCA_030449065.1 Oceanodroma leucorhoa
GCGTGTCATCAACATTCTTCTTACACTAAATCCAAAACATAGCACTATACCAACTACTAGAAAGAAAATTAATTCCACCCCAGCCAAAACCAGGACAGGTAGTTCTTGAAACAGGTGGGTCTTATTTCACGACTGGTTGTGAGTAATGACAGTTCACATCCCAGAGGCAAYTACATTTGGTCACACTGTTCAAATACATTTTATGTCATGTAATGGTTCGATGTTCCTTGATGTGTGGGGACTTCATATGCTTGTCACTTTGTAACCTTGTTTATTCCTTCATTTGCATGGAGGACAGAAAAGCTGGAGAATTCAGACCTGGAGTGTAGCTAGTCTTAGCAAAAATCATTTTCTTTTATTGAACATGATTATCCAGGAAGGTTAGAAAGCTCTTAACAAATTATAGTGAATATTTCTTGAATTTTTTCATCCCTTTTGAAGATATGAAAACCCTTTGTCAAAATGCAGCCTGAGAGATGTGGTCAGTCTGAAACTGGCAAGTTTTTGCACAGATTTGAACAGATCATTGTAATTTGTTTTTTCTTGGGCAGAGACAATGGATGTCTCTGTGGTGACTTTGCCCAGAGCTTCTTTAAAACATAAAGATGTGTTATTTCTTCCTACATCTGTCTGTAGTACTGCCTCTTTGCCCATTCCCTTTGTGATAGCCTGGCCAAAGTAAGCAATCTCTGTGCAAGGCATAGCATCAGTTGAAATCTCAGAGCTAGGGTATGATTTTGCTTAAGCAGAAAAATACACAGATTTTTGTTTGCAGGTAGATTTATATTGGTGTATCTGAGATTTGTATTGGCCTTTTTGTTGGTACTGGATTAGAGTAGATCAGAGAGGTTTTTCAGCTAAGTCTGTGTGTTTCTCTGTTGACCTTTCCTTTGATCTTTTTCCAGCATTAACACTCTTGTGAAGATCAGTAAAAGTGCTGGGCCTATGCTGAAACCTCATGTACCAAAACTTATCCCAGCCCTGCTGGAATCCTTGAGTGTGCTGGAGCCTCAAGTCCTCAATTATTTGAGTCTTTGTGCAACAGATCAGGAGAAAGTAAGTGCAATTGTAATGGGAAAGTATCAACAGAACAGAGATAACAAAGATCTAAGCTTCAATCAGTGAACAGAAAAATAGCAGATTTGGTTGAGAAGTGTTCAAAGATGGAAAGAGAAATAGCTAGTAAGTTACYAAAAAAAGTTTGGTCATTGGAATATGGCTGGACAAATGTGGGTTTTTTTCTGACGGGTTGGGATTTTTTTTATGCACTAGACCACCACTTATTTCGGAAAGCGGAGAACGATCTTAGTAAGCTCACTGTTGTTAAATGTCACTTCAGCTCCATGTGCAACTGTGAAACAGGTGCAGAGGGAGTCTGTAATAATTACCTGGAATGCACCTGTACTGTCAAACTTTACTGCTGTTTTCCCAGGGGATTAACTGCAGGACTTCTTATTAGAAGGTGTGCCATAGCACTATGGCTGGAGGTGGATGTTGTCAGCAGTGTGTCCTTTAATCTCTCTCAAAGAACCATATTAATCAGTAGCAGTCTTCTGGGAAAGTCAGAAAAACCCACTGTTCAGAAGCAAATTTAGCTAATTTCATTTTGGGGAGGGAAAGGGGTCAAACTCTGCCCTTTGCAAATGAGAAAGGATTGAACAATAGATCAGAGTGGGATATTTTTCTCTTTTTTTCCCCTTTTTTCTTTCTTTTTTTTTCTTGTTTTCTTTTTTTGTTTGTTTGTTTTGTTTTGTTTTGTTTCCACAATGTCAGGAATGCATGGTTTAGCTCTTGTACACCAGCTAGAACATCTATCTGACTGTGAAAGGGAGACATTCATAATCTGTAGGCGTAATTAGTTTCTGTCTGTATTCATCTGAAATGGATTCTGGTTTGAGTTTATGAGGTGGTGAGTTATAGCTGATGTTGCCTTTTCCACTGTTTTCATGTTGAGTTTACACTTGGGTTTGGTTTTTTCCTTTTTTTTTTTTAGACTGCAATGGATAGTGCCAGACTTAGCGCTGTCAAGTCATCTCCCATGATGGAAACCATTAATATGGTAAGTACTTGATTCAGAAGGGTTCCAGTGTAAGGTATGTTGTAGGAGAAGAATAGGAATCGAAGTGGGAGCTTTACAGAATACCTCTTCTGGGTATTAATAATGTGGTAAAATATWATCTCATCTCCATGTGAATGTCTGTCCACCTTCTTTTCATGTACTGACTTCTCTCATCCTATTGCCACAGCTGGCTCCTCAGATCACTTGTAAATAACCTTGGCTCCATTTGGGATCAGACGGATTGTTTCTCCGCCTGAAGACACACCTGCTTTGATGAAGAGGGCATCTTTCAAGTGCTTTTCTTTGGATGGGGGATCAGGTGGTTCTGGATTATGCTAGCTGCCATTTCTCTTCATCTCTGGCCCACAGTTCCACAATCAGCTTCTCACCTGGGCCTCCAACTGATGAGTCGTTGTTCTTAAGGCACAAATGCTGTCCAGTCCTTGCCTCGTGGTGCCTTAGGTATCCCTAACTGGGCTTTGCCAGTGCTTTGATGGTGGAGGTGTTTAGAGAAAATGCTGATATCACTGAAAGCCCTGTCAGCAGCTGGTGTTTGGCACCATAGTTTCCTGCTGCTGGAGGAGGAGTTGCTGATGCCCAGACACTGTGCTGTAGGGTCTGTCTTGGCAGAGCTCCCTGCCCTCTGCAGGAGCCTGTCCCTTCCCAAAGAAAGGACCCCTGTTTGTTGCTCAGGGACTGCACACAGCCGGGGGCATGTGAGGAGGCAGGGGGTGTGAGCGCTGAGCAAGTTTTAGGAGAAGCATAGCCACCTATTCTTTGTTTCCTGCACTTATGGAGAAGTAACAACAGCAAGCCGTCCTGTACATAACAGCATGTGGAGCTGCGTTTTGGTGTCTGGTGGAGTGCTGTCTATAAATAGTGTGCAAAGTGGCTAGGGGTGAAAGGCTCCATGTAAAAGTGTACTCGCTGCCACCCCTCAGGCTGCAGCAGCTGCTGCTGTCCCTCCTCCAGGCCATGCCTCCCCCCTGCCAGCCCTGCGGCAGGGGGACAGTTGTGCTGCCCTGATCAGTGCGTGGGATTTCCTAGGGAAGGGGAGAGAGAGTATGGCTTCCCTGGAGTAGTGTGAAGATGTCCTGGCTTATGAACAATCTTCTCTCTATTCCTCTATATTCTGGGGCTGGCTGGGAGATTATATCCTTGGATGGGATATAATGGATTATTCCCTTCAGCATACCGGTGCAGGAGGCAGAAGTGGCAGCAGATCTGACTTCTGAAGCTCAGAAGAGGTTACCTTGAATTTGCTAGAGGATGAATCTCCCCTCTGAAGACAGTGTGCTACACAGAGTGCTGGAAACATGAGGCCTTCTGTTTTCCCCAGTGGCGTTTTAGGCATAGGAGATTAGAAATTATACCAATAACATCCCTCTTGTACGTTTATGTCATTTATTCCACTTGTTTGTCTTGACCTGTTTAAAAATTGTCTTGATTAGTTTAATTTCATTGTCTAGTTTGGATATATTAATGCTTCAGGGTTTCAGACAGTTGGGAGAATGTTGGGGTTTGTCCTAAGATATGCACACCTTTGCATCTCTTTCCCTCCCCAAAAGGAGTTCTTGCTAGTGTGTTAATTTCAGCTTTCTGAACAGTTGGGGTGCAGGAGTACATCAGTTCCAGCAAATGATAATTTTAGCAGGGTCAGCTCAGCATAGAAGTAGGACAAGGGAACCTGTATGTGGTGGAAGCCACTTTGTGGTGCTTTTTTCCCACCATGCATCAAACTCTCACGATTTAGCTGAAGACCAGCCTGCAGAACTGAGGCAGGCCTCAGGTTGAAGTAAACCAGCTTAAGTGTGCCGCCATCACCTTTCTTTTTTCTTTTTTTTTTTTCCCTATCCCTTGCCTTTTGCTAGAGCTTGCAGTATTTGGATGTGTCCGTCCTGGGTGAGCTGGTTCCTCGGCTGTGTGAACTGATCAAAAGTGGAGTAGGCCTTGGCACAAAGGTATGTCTGTGATTTTAATAGTTCATTTGGAAATGGAGAAGGGAACACAGTGCAGTGTCAACGTAAATACTGTTCTTTTGACTGCCTCTTTTAAAGTGACAGCTTGCACTCATTTCATACTGGAGTCGTTTTACATCTGAGTCTCAATCCACCTACATTACTTGCAATTTTCTGAGTGTGTGCTGCCTTAACCTCCCCTGGGGTACATGGCTATTGTGCTCTGTGACACCTGAGTGCAGAAGGTTGTCCTTGATAGCTGTAATTCTTCCAGGGCCATCTGTCCTGAGTGTGGGTCCTGGTAACTTTTTCACTTCCTAATTCAATTCTTGTCATTCATTTGTTACAAACTGTTTTTCTGCTTCTACCCTTGCCTCCTGGCTTATCAGGGCAGAGGCTCAGTGGGCCTAGATCGTGTCATACAAGCGCATATAGCACTGCAGCAAGTATTAACAGTAATTATCAAGGTCTAATATTGTTTTATCTTACCTTCGTTTTCCCTTGCAATCTTCCAGGGAGGCTGTGCCAGTGTAATTGTGTCGTTAACCACACAGTGTCCTCAGGACTTAACGCCTTATTCAGGTAGGGTTTGTTTGTAGTGTCAGGTTTTAAAAGTGCTTTTTTGTTGCTGTTCTGTAGGTAGTATTTCTTCCCTGTTGGCCCTTGATCTTATCACAAGAATGATCTTTTCATGTGTGTTTTCCTCAGAGAGCTGCTTGAAGGTGCCTTGTGTGTATGAGACTGGCATGCTTGGGGTAGGTCCTAAGGATGTTAAATACCTCTCCAAGTAGGCAGAGGCAGAGGAAGGAGTTGAAGGAATTCAGTAGCGCCCAGCAGGATTAGACGGGAATATCTCTAGACTTTCTTGGAGCAGACTAACAATGCCTGTGTTAGTGCAGCACTGTCAATAAGCACTTGTTCCTTCAACTTGAGCTGTGGAGGACCATAAACAAGGACTTTGCTTCCTTGGGTCTTAGTCTTCTCTTTACAATTTATTGTGATTTGATAGTAGAAAGAAGGTCACCTTTCTGTTGCAAAATAGGAACAAAGCTGAAAGCATGATCAGCTGGGGTGCTCGTGTACAGGAACATTATCAGTCAAGGTGTACAGGCTGAGGCTGGCAAAACACTAGCTTCTGCTGAGCCTTGCTGTGTTACGCTGTGCACTTGTTTAAATATAAGGACCAGACAGACCTATAACCCCGCAAACATGCGACGAGGAAAAATGCATAAATTCAGCCAATCTAATGGAATGCAGGTAATTGTAATTCTTGCCACAGCAATAAAAATATGATACTTCTGATACAGCAAGGTCTCTTCCAACAGGCAAACTTATGAGTGCTTTACTTAGTGGCCTGACTGATCGCAACAGCGTGGTACAGAAGTCTTTTGCCTTTGCTATGGGGCATCTAGTCCGGGTGAGTTGAGATTTGAGATGGTTTTAAGTTTTATTTTGCTTTTTTGTTGTTGGGKTTTTTTTTTAAATGTTTGAGTGATTTGAGTCTCTTCCCTGTTACAGACTTCCCGGGACAGTAGCACTGAGAAGCTGCTGCACAAGCTCAGCAGTTGGTACATGGAGAAGGAAGGTATGTTGCTTTTGGGGTGTTCAGTTACAGAATGCAGTGTTGAAAAAGTTCCTGGTGATAGCAAAAGCTGGTAAAGAAACATTTCTATGTTGTGATGCTTGGTTTCGCTGGCTGAATAATCCCATGCATCATTATACAATGCTGTGCATTCCTCTGCTTCGCAAGAGGCAGACCAATCTGTTAAAGGAAAATCCTGGTTCCCAATCATAACATTGTTTTTGTTCTGCTCCTTCAGAGCCAGTTTACAGAACAGGCTGTGCTTTAACTGTGCATGCTATGGGACGCTACAGTCCAGACATAGTGAAGAACCATGCCAAACATGTGCTGCCATTGGCTTTTCTTGGCATGCACGAGGTTCCTGATGAAGAGAAAGGAGAGAAGGAGAATTCTACTCTGTGGGCTGAAGTTTGGCAGGAAAATGTACCCGGTAAGTTGTGTTAAGGGTGGTAAAAGCTTTCTGGGAAGCATGGGGCAAGAAACATCATGCTTTCTGGAAATCCATTTTGGAAATACAGAGTTCTCATGGTAAGAGATTTGGGAAGCTTGTTTCCATTTTCTTCCTTGCTAAGGGTGTCCTATATGAGTTTCAGCAGGTTAGCTTCTCTGTGGCTATTTAAAATAATTACAGAGAGTTTGATCCCTGAGGATACACAGACACAGTCAGGAGAAGTATTTTAAGGTTGTGAGGCACTGAATACCACTATAATATGGCCCTGATCGTGGTGCAGATAGCTGGGCATCTTTGGAAATTTTGATGCCAGCCTTTAAGGGCTGCTGCACACTCTGAAGTTAYAGGGGGCTTTGGCCTGTGTCTCGTGTTGGAGATGTCTCTGATGATGCCTGTGGTTTAAACTTCAATGAATGAATCTAYGCTATAGAAGGGCTATTTTGCCATGCTTTCTGTCTGTAGAGGAAGATTTGGATGCATGGTGAAATGGTTTTGCTGGCTCCTTCTCTGACCTGATTTCAGATCTGGTCTCTCAGTCACCAGATTACTTCTCTGGAGTTTGGGAAAGGAGCTGCAAAAAGGTTTTCCARTGACCTGTTCTTGCAAAAAAAAAAAAAAAGTTAYATTCCTTAGAAACAGGCTAACACAATGTCTAGTGTCTGCCATATGGAAGGAATAAGATGAGCTCTTTGTCTAGATATATGCTAAAGATTTTCTTTGGAAGCACCTAGAAAACAGAACCCATCTTCGATCAGCCTAGGAGGAATTCTTCACCTCTTCACCTGAAGTCAGCCTTGCTGATATGTTTCATGGCCAAAAAAAAAAAAGAGAAATCTGTAACTGCCTTTTTTTTTTTTTTTTCTTTTTTTTTTTTTAAGTAAGATCAGATGTTTATTTGGTTTTGTTTTGCTTTTTTGTGGCAAAATTACAGTTTTTGTCTGTTTGACGCTCAGGTACTCAGGGTGGCATCAGACTGTATATGCAGGAGTTGATAACCATTACCCAGAAGGCTCTGCAGTCCCAGTCCTGGAAGATGAAAGCCCAGGGAGCAGCTGCCATGGCATCAATTGCCAAACAGACAGGCTCCCTTGTACCGCCGCATCTGGGAATAGTGCTCTCCGCACTGCTGCAAGGCCTGCCGGGGAGGACCTGGACGGGGAAGGTAAAAAGGGAACTGGCACTTCATGGATTGCTGTGGGCACCAGCATGCAGCCCTCAAGCCAGGAAACGCAATGTTCTCTGCTGCAGAGCAGCCTGTGTAGGAGCTCCGGCTTAGGGAGTCTGCCTTTTACCCTGCATTTTGCGGATACAAAAGTAACAGGGAAGATAAGTAGGTGGAGTTCAGATTGCTTTAGGAGTTGGGTTCCCACTTAGACTACTTCCACTGCACCATATTCCAGCCTTGAGGGGTACTAGTTTGTGCTCAGAGGTGCTGCAAGGYCCCTTTCCACTGCCAGTTCCATGCAGATGGAAAGCCAAGTCCTCTGCAGCCTCTGCAGCAGGAGTGGCAGGAGCCAGACATTGCTTCTCTGGGCTGGTGTCACAGGTGTATTTCCCCAGTACCTCTCACAGCAGAGTACAAAGGTTTCCCCTGTGCAGCAGGACTGTGCCATTTGGCTGTGTAGCATTTCTAAGTGGTATCTGTTTYACTCATTTCAGGAGGAGCTGTTAAAGGCCATTGCCAGTGTCATCTCTGCATGCAAGTAAGTGTCTTGAAAGAGGTGGTACCCTCAGGATCTGGGGTCTCAAAAAGGAGGTTGTTGCACAGTGTTGTTGACTGGCTGGTGCTAATGAGACTCTAGAAAGTTGTGAACACCATCCTGATRTCCCATTAGCATGTGAGGAGTCTCTCTCCACTCCATTTGTCAATGTGTGGGTTACTGGTGAGAGGTGGGAGGGGTAAGTTATGCTTCAGAGGGACCTGCAGAGGTAAGTGGTTGATTTAGGGCAAGGAAGAGGATGTTGAGAGMCTAGAACTGCTAAGAAGAAAGAGGAGACTAAGGGAAAGAATGGACACCTTGAAAGGGAAAAGAGAATAAGAGGTAGAAGAGTGAGGGGGGAAGTGCATTGGAAGCATATGAGGAAAGACAGGAAAGAAAGGAAAGAAAAACAGGTAGAACAAGCAGGGTAAGAGTGAAGAAGAGTACCAGAGTGTAACTTCATTTACAGCTGTTGGTAGCCAACCATGTGCCTGGACACAGGAATTGCTTCCTATCTGTGGGAAGGGAAGTGTTTGGGAAGGGATTAATGTGGGTCTCGTAGTTTCTGTGTGCCTTGTGTTTCAGTGCAGAGCTGCAGAAGTCAGTGCCTGGCCAGCCCAGCATCAATGATATTGTCCAGGCTGTCCTGAAAGAATGTCGGAAAGAGAACCTAAAGTATAAGATGGTGGCACTGCGCTGTGCAGCTGGGGTGCTGCAGGCAACAAAGGAAGACCGGTTCCAGGAGCTGGCAGATATCATCTTTCCCATGATAAAGAAGGTGACAGTTCAGCTTCTTGAGTTTTCCCTCTTTCAAAACAAAACACCTAAGCGGTGACAGTCCAGCTGATGCTGTTATGTACGCACAAGGCTTCTGCTCAGAAGGCTGCTGATGTGAGGGATGCCCCACACTCAGCCAGATCCTTGGTAGGCCTGAATACTGGACTGTGGGTGAGCCCTGGGGGGGGTTATAGCTGTGCTGCCCAAATTCTGAATTAGCCCAGCTGTTCTCTAGGCATAGTCCTTCCTGTGATGTCCAGCACTGCCCCAATACAGCATTAAAAGTTAATTCTTGGCTGTTCTACAGGCAGCAAGAGACTCCTAGGAAGCTGTGTAGAGTGCTTCTGTTCAGTATCTGCAGTGCTTTGCAGCTGTGCAAGTGGGACTTGTATAGCGCAGGGAGATGTTTGGATGCCAGGCCACGGAGCCTGCTGTGCACTGCTGTAGGCTGCCGATAGCGCCAGAGCTACCGGTGGCCCAGGGAGCCTGTGCTCCGTCTGTATGGAGGCACTGACTGGGTGCAAGGACTGGTGTGCACAGACTGCAAGGGAAGACTGAATTGCACTGAAGTGTGTGGCTAGCCTGCCCTCATCCCTCTGTCGATCATACCTTCCCCCCATGGCCTCCGCAGAACTCTCTTGAGAGCATGGGCACGGGTTTACCAAAGCATGACGAAGAGGACGAGGACATGAGGGAGAAAGAGGTGCAGATGGAGTCCCTGATCTGTGCCTTTGAGACCCTGGGCAAAGCCTGGCCAAGGAGCCCGGAGACACAGCGTAAGTCAGCTAATGGGGTGCAGAGCGAACTTTCTCAGCTCAAACTCTTTCCTCTTAAAATGAAAAGGGGGAGGAGGGAGGGACTTGGAGATCATGTGGGGAGTGGGGAGGCTTTTGAGGAGGTGCAGGATCTCACTGCCTGCAGCTTGCAAGATCTTCAGTGAGAAAGCCGCCCCAACAGCTTTCCCACAGAGTAGCTCATCCTTGGGGAAATTCCTTTACTGATGTCTTAAATTCACTTCACCAAACTGTTGAGTTTGTGGAGACATGCAGGATGCCTGAGGTGGCTTGCCTAATCAAAAGGAGCTTAGTTCTGCTGCTCACATTTACATTTGCATCAAAACTGGTACAAGGTAGAGGAACTGGGTATATCTGAAAAAAAAACAGGTTGCTTTTATTAGCATGACAGAATGTGTAATGCAGCTGTTTATCTTCCAGTGTTTGTTAATGAGGGTGTTGATGTGGTGAAGATTTTCAGGGTCACTTGCTACAGAATGGTGACTTGGTCATGTGCAGTGACTAGCTTGAGGTCGCTTGAAGAGGAGCACAAGGAACACCTGGGAGACAGAGCAGGAGGTGTTTCCTTCTGCCTTTCCCCGTGGTAACACAATGACATCCTTATTTTTCTGAAGGTTGCTATCGCCAAGAGCTTTGCAAGTTAATGTGTGACCGTCTGAAACTCAGCACATGGAAAGTGCAGCTTGGAGTGCTACAAGCCATGAATGCCTACTTTCAAGGGTAATTCTCCTTTCTGCAATGCACTTTGATGATACTTCTTTTCTTTGTTGCTTCAAACTGTTTAATGAAATTGAGGGTGACACTGGATTCTCAGAGGAAGTCGAGCAGACTTCTGTCCCAGTGATGCAGGGTGTCTGACCGTGTTTTCACATTTGACAGGCTAATGCTGTTTGATGAGGAGCACTCAGACCCTGTGGCTTTGACAGAAATACTGTTGGAAACCTGTTCATCTATCACCCATTCTTTAGGTAAATAGACTTCTCCCAGTTTGTGGTCGATGATGAATTGCATGTTAATACATTCCTCCTCTGGGGGTTGGCTGGTAGAGGAAGTGCGGAATAAGCATAAGCTGTCAGAGATGACCTTTCGCCATCCCTTGCACTGTGCTGTGGTAATTCTGTTGCAGTAGCTGTTCAAGACAGTACTATGCAGGGTGCTGTGCACAGAGAAGGAAATTCCTCTGGTGCGAGAGAGCTTTGAAAGGGGAAGGGGAAGCAGATAGCAGTCTCTGCAACCTCTCAAGTGCAAATTGGAAACGTAGTCATTTTCTCCATGCAGAAGATGGACCCCACCTAATCAAGCTATTACTGATTTAATGAAGCACAAGTTTTTCTCCTCCACAGTTCAGACTTCTTGGATACATATGCATTGGAGAGACCCAAAATTTTCTCAGCCAGCCAGTGCATGAAACTCCAAGGCTTTGAGGCAGTTTGTGCTTTCCCTGAGCAGCGCATCCATGGGGATATAAGTGCTACCTATGTAATGTTGACAGGTGTGGGGCTGTTTATTACTTTGGTAGTGTTCCCACTTGTCCTGTGGCTGTAGCAGTGCCCCAAGTCTCCTCATACCTGCATGTGGCTCTTGTTTCTGGTATGCCTAAAGGCAGCACCTACTTTAAAGCTAGCTATCATTCCAGAGACCCCTTTGGGGAAAGTTTCTTTTAACTATCAATCCTCCTGGAATGAGACTTTAACAAGATTTTAGCTCAGGACAACAAACAACTTTTTGTGACAAGCTTCTGCTTGATGGTATAGGGTTTATGTACCCTCACTTAATGCTACTTATTAAAATTTAGATGGTTTATAGCCGTTGCAACTCACTGAAAGAACAGTCTGTCATGCACAGAAGTTGTTGGTGATCACGTTGCAGCTATGGCAGCGTTGCTCCCTTTCAACACGTGTAAGGAACAGCAGCACTGTGGTAATAGCAGAGGTGATGCATAAGGTTTAGTCAACTTGTCAACCTCTGGTTGGTCACTTTGTGCCATTCACATGTGTCTAACTGGGGAGCCCTGYAGACCACCAGCACAAATGAGCTCAGTGAGCTGTGCTAACAAAAGTGGTCTGGAGACCACCGTGGTGACTGCTTTTTGTACCATTAGTGTGCCTTTGGTTCTCAGTGTGGTTGTGGTTTTTTTTGTTTTTTTAAATCCCTTAGAAAACAAAAGCTACACGTCCATAAGAACAGAAGCTTTGTCTGTGATACAACTGCTGCTCACCAAACTGCAAGGTGAGACTTTTTGCTTGCCACCTGGGAGAGCCACTGTTTGGCAAAGAAGGCACCTGGCTGTGTGGCCTGGAACCCTGAGGAGGTGGTGTCACCTTCTGCTTGCAGGACTGGGTGATTTGGGGGCGGTTGGGACTTGGAGTTCTGTGCCTGGTGACTCGGGAAACTTGGAGAGAGCTTGAAGTAACTGTGGATAAAGTCAAGGTCTAAAGTACTGTTGGATACTCCTTGGGCAAGGAAAATGTCCAGCAAGGAGGATCCCAGGGAGAGCCCACAGGACTGAGTGTGTGATCAGATTCTGCGTTGTGTGTGAGCTCCACAGAGGGAGAGCTCCTGTTTGTGCAGAATAGTAATTTTTACCCTTTCAGTGCCAAGTTTAGTTCCTCATTGTTAATTTAGGATTTAAGCCTTCCAGAATTTGCTTCAGAGAATGAGTCTACTTAGGGCTCAAGGTCTGCAGTTGTTCTGTAGCAAATATTTCTTTTGGATTTTTGTTACACACTTTGTGTTTCCTTTATTCTAGCAAAAATCTTCTTACATTACGTGAAGCAATTGTGAAGTGGGAAACATTTGGTTCTTCAGGCCCTTGTTTTCACATGTTACAGACTTAAGACAGTCACACCTGGTCTAAATGGGCATGACTCCCTGTGCAGGAGGCAGTATATGCACCTGAGTGTCCAGTTGAATTTGCCTCCTCCTGGAAGAGCAGTACAGACTGCAAGAGAGATGTGAAAGCAGTTACTCTTCCAGCCTGTCTGGGGATGGAGATGGCCTGTTGGGTTTTTTTGGCATTCTGGTATTCATGTCCAGCGTCTGTCTCTCTTTATCCACACAGAAGCTCAACAGTGGGAAAGCTTGACACCAGAAAGCAGAGAGCATCTCATTCGTTCGTTGTCTACGATGTCATCAGATAGCAGACCTGAGCTGCAAGAGAAGGCATTTATATTGAAGAAAACACTTGAAAATCTTGACTAAGTTGTAAAACACAAAGTGCCATGTAAAACAAAAACAAAAAAGTGCAGTGGTCTGAAAACCAAGTGGGAAAATGAAGATTACTCTGTAGCATGCATCATTCCTGGCATAATATAAATAAAATGCCTTAAATTCTTTTCCCCGTTAATGTTATTTTTACTCTTTTAAGCTGATGGTTAGTTGTTTTATCAGTAAATACCTCTAACGATCTGCCCAAAAATGTTTATAGGAAGTGTGCAACATAAAAAATGTTGAGGGCAAGGTGTTTTTTTTTTATTTTAAATCGGCAGAAGAATGTTACTCAGATCCCCTTAGTACTTCAAATGAATTGTTGAAGAACCACCAGCACAGGAAGTTAAAAGCGTATTTGATTTTCACTTATGTTGTGTGTGGAGGTCTGTTAACTGGTGTCTAAACAGTAAATCTTCAGGACTCTGCAGCAGAGCTAGTGTTTGTTACCTACAAAGAATGAAACGCTTCCCCTGATGAAGCCGGTGTTAAACTCCTGTAGCTTCCCAGGGGCAGGGTTTCATCTGACACCCACCTCTGCTTATCCTGCTTGCTCCTCCCTTGCAGCCTGTTGTCTGTGAGTTATGAAAGGCTCCTTCCTCCTTCTCTGACCTCAACATGGATTGACCGAGACTATGCCTTCCCCAGCTAGCAACCTCGGCCTCCCAAACTTTAAATGAGATCTTTTTTCCTCAAAGGATGCACAAGAGAGCACTTTACTGAGCTGTGTGGGACAAAGTTGGGCCTAGTTGGTGCCCAGGTGGAACACTGCTCTTCTCAAAATTGTTTTGCATGGACACTCCTCAGCTGCAGGAAAAAAAATAGGAAAACAATCTTTTCTAGATATGTTTTTGAAGAGTGTTCGAAGTTTGCAATGACATTTTTTTAATAGTGGTAATGTTTTATTCCCTTCCTGTTTGTAACCCTGTTCTTGCTTTGGAAACCTGTAATGATTTAGGCTTGTCAATATTTGTAAGAAACCAAATCATCTGTCATTTCTCAGCAACCCAAGTCATGCTAGTTTCTAGCAAATACTTTTTAATTTGCACTTAAGAAGAAAGATTATATCTGCATTAATGTGGAGTAAAATTGCTATACGATAATGTGGCCATGCTGCCTGTCTCCTTTTTTTGCTCTCCTCAGATAAAAGACAAACCTGACCACTATAGCAACAGACTTCTAATAGTGTAAAGTTAGCACTGCACCACAATCTGACCAGTATGTGTACAGATTTTTGGGGATAAATGCTTTGCTGATGGTGAAATAAAATCATTAGTGTGGGCAATATCATGTCCATGGCTTTCAGCGTAGGAAAGCTTGTTTGTTTTCTTACAGTCTGCAGCTCCTTTCAGATCTGATCTGTTGGGGAGAGGATTGCTCAGATAACGTTTTCTCTGTGCCCATTTATTCAGAACCAGGTTTGCAGTACCTACTTTTCCCTCAGGTGCCATTCCCCATTCAGTGTTTTCTGGTACTGTAGCGACCTCGTTGTCTGACTTGCTCTCCACGGGAAGGGAGGAATGTCATTTGTGCATGCCTGGTAAGAAAATGTCAGCAAGAAATGGGCAGAGCTGTCCCACTGTGGCTCCCGTGTAGCAGAAACCTCAGCGAGCACTATTGCACTGTACACTAGAACTGGTTAGTGGGCAACTCCTTGGTGCTGGGAGCTGGTGCTATAAAGTTTTGATTTACACCTTGTTGCAGGGAGCTACTCTTTGTTTACGTGTAGTTTGAACTATTGAGCACAGTGTACATTTTAAAATTTTACTGGGCAAGTCACTTTGCAGAATCTTTAAAAACTTGCTTACCATGACATGTAGTGTCATGAGTGCTCTTTTTTTTTTTTTTTTGTATTAGATGAATATTACCAGTAATGCTTTGCTGTAGCAGTTCATTGTCTGACTTGGGTTTTTTTCGTGTTGGTGAGTGACAGTAACAGAAGAGCAAGGGCCTCCATGTCTCTGGTAATTTGAGTTTTCACTGTGGACTGGAGCATTCAGAGGCAATGCCTAATATGGTCAAATGACCGCAAATAGAATAACTAATCGTTGTCAATAGCAACCTGACTTTCTCTATTGGGGATTTACACTAGAGGGAAGAGCGTATTCTAGGAACTCTTTACAAACAGCTGGATTAACAACTCTGGCCGAGAGTGTTAGGAAGGTTAGAGACAGCATAACACTTCTGAATCACAAAGCAATATGTCTTTCTCATGATTACAGGACCGATTCAGAGCTCCTCTCTAAAGCACGTGCCTATACACAAAACCTACCTGTACAAAAGTTAATTCAGTCAGAGGTCTGATTTCTACCCCCCTCGCATTTGTAAACTTGACAGGATTAAGGAAATAAATAAATAGATGTGGCCTTCCTAGAGTTTTTCCTCTAAAAGTGATTGCACTATGTAAAACACACTGTACTTTGCCCAGCGCGGGCATTCCTTGTGCTGCTGCAATGCTTTGTATACCTGGAGTGCAGGGCGCAGACTTGGCTCTAGCACTCGCATTCTGACCTACAAGCTGTTGCTTAAATGGATGTATATTGAGAAAAGTTTTCTAATGTTGCAAGATCTCCATCAAATTCACTGCAATCTGTACTGTCGAAGTATGTGAATGGTCTGACTGAAAGAAAACCCTCCTGCTTACCAAAAAGGCAAAATTAAATAAAAGCTGCATGACCTGTTCTCCAAAGTGACTGGTAGTGTTTTTTTCTCCCGTTGCGAGTACTCTACAGTATTCTTGTGTTCCAAGTCAAAGTGCTCTCCATGTTCTGTGCCGCACTGACCTGCCTGCCCTCGGGCCACTCGCCTAACCCTGCGGCACTGGGTCTGCTGCGTCAGCTGTTGGGACTGTTTGCTGTGACAAACGACAGCGTCCAGACAGGAGGAACTGTGCAAACCTCTTTTTTAAGCCAACGGCCTGGTCTCTTGCAACCAGGCAGGGTTACGGGATGTGTGCATATATATTATATATATAACAAAATACATATACGTATATAATTGTATTCCATGTATGTATTACATATACATATGTATGGAAGATGAGGCCATGAGACTGAAAATTTATTTAAATAATAGATACGTCCCCATGCGCCGTAAGAAGAGCTGGCAGGGAAGACGACCGGCCTGGCTGAATGGGAGCTTTTGCTGGGGCTCAGGGAAAAAAGGAGAGTCTACCACTGTTGGAAGAAGGGACAGGCAACTCAGGAAGAGAACAGGGATCTCGTTAGGTCATGCAGAGAGAAAATCAGAATGGCAGAAGCCCAGCTAGAACTCAATCTGGCCACTGTCGTCAGGGACAACAAAAAATGTTTTTACAAATACAGTAATGACGAAAAGAGAGCCAAGGAGAATCTCCATCCTTTATTGGATGCAGTGGGGAACATTGCCACCAAGGATGAGGAAAAGGCGGAGGTACTTAATGCCTTCTTTGCCTCAGTCTTTAGTAGTCWGACCGGTGATCCTCAGGGTCTCCAGCCCCCTGAGCCAGAAGACAGGGATAGAGAGCAGAACACGCCCCCCATAATCCCAGAGGAAGCGGTTAATGACCTGCTACGACACCTGGACACTCMCAAGTCTATGGGGCCGGATGGGATCCACCCGAGAGTACTGAGGGAGCTGGCGGAGGAGCTTGCCAAGCCACTCTCCATCATTTATCAGCGGTCCTGGTTAACAGGGCAGGTCCCGGACAACTGGAG